>CAJPIZ010001232.1:0-17773 GCA_905368565.1 Medioppia subpectinata | reverse complement strand
CTTTGGGACCAACTTTGGGATGAATTCTGGGCCGACCTCTGGGTCGACCGCCAGTCCCCGTAATGTGCGCTAACATTCTTTTAATACTCGTTTCGTGTTTATTATTATCATCGGTTAGACCACTGTTCGTGTCTATCATTTCACGTCTAATATCACTACTTTTGGACAATAGATCTGCGCCTAAAAAACAATAGTTAAACGAAATTAGCAATGATTAAGACTTGGATTAAAAGCCAAATTACCAAAAATAAATCCATTATCATTGGAATTATCCACCACTTCATTGACCACAGAATTGAATTCGAGTCGATTCTCGTTTGATTGCAGTTCTTGTTTAACAGAGTCAACAGAAATGTGTTCATCAATTGTGTGCAAAACTGTCGTACATTCATTGGACACCTCTTCGTTCATTTCAACACAATTATCACCACTAATTGGTTCAGTTTTAATCGCAATTTCATTGGTATCACAGTTGATCTCAAGTGGTAGACGAGTACTTTTTGGCACAGCAATGGGGATATACAGACTCTTCAGTTGTATATCCTCTTCATTAATGGGAGAAATATCACTGAAAACGCGTCCATCACTTTCGTTGCGTCCGTCGCTCGCAATTGACTTCTCATGAGTATTGGCACAGCAATGGGGATATACAGACTCTTCAGTTGTATATCCTCTTCATTAATGGGAGAAATATCACTGAAAACGCGTCCATCACTTTCGTTGCGTCCGTCGCTCGCAATTGACTTCTCATGAGTACTGTCCACAAAATTATCATCTCTTATTGTGTGCGGTGTTTTGCGCTTACTTTTAACCGCAATCTTATTGTTTTCGCAGTTGGTCTCAAGTGGATCAGCAGTTTGTGGAAGAGATAGCAAGAGGGCGAGCAGTTGCTGCACGTCGTGACCATTATTACTAGAGTTATCGGCGGAAACACTTCCGTCGCTTTCATTTAAACAGTTGCTCTCACTTGGCTTTTGGGCACTTTTTACCACACAATTATCACCACTAATTGGGTCCGCTTTGGCCACAGTATCGTCGATACGAGCGCTAATCATATCAATAGGTGGTGCCGTGTGTTGGCGCCGATGCTCGTCAAACGCCTCACTATCGGTGCACTCGAAATAGCAGTTCATTTGGTCGCAGATATAAATCTTGGAAACCGTGCAATAGATTTGATGCTCCAGTCGTTCGGCGAGTGTCTCAAATCGGGCCAAACATAGGTCACAGTAGAGTGCCTTCGGGTGACAATTGCGGTGATGCGTCTCGAAGTATGACTTGGAGTCTGTGGCGAATACATTGGAACCAATGCAGTACTCGCACCGGTAGGTCAGAGGCCTCGACGGCCACTTTCTAGCGCTTTCCGTGCGGTTCAACTGAGCCCCAGATCCCGATGTATTGGATGCCAGGACTTTCGTGTCGTCTTTTTGAAGCAATGAATTCAGTAAAAGACTGCCTAAAGAGGAAGAATACAATTGTTTCAAATATTTATACAAATTATTTAATCTTGAAATGAATACCAAAAACAAATGTGTCGTCTTTTTTAGGCTCATTTGATTCAATGGTTGAGCTGTTAATGTGTGCCGAAACTGATTTACCACTAAATGATTGTTTATCGGGAATCGCTGTGATGTTAGTCTCGACCAACGCTTCACCCGAACAGTAGTCAAGAGTTTCCATACATAATAAGTTATCATTACGGGTACTGTTGGCCGCACGCGGGCTAACACTACCACACACTTCAGCTACAGATTCACACGTCAACTGGCCTTTCGTTTTATTAAACAAAACATAGGGCCCGACGTGTTTGAGGTCTCTCTNTTCTCATTACGGGTACTGTTGGCCGCACGCGGGCTAACACTACCACACACTTCAGCTACAGATTCACACGTCAACTGGCCTTTCGTTTTATTAAACAAAACATAGGGCCCGACGTGTTTGAGGTCTCTCTTGTGGTCATTAATACCACGTAAAGAAATGCTCTCAAATCCGCAGCCATCGGATCCGCACTTAAACCAATACTTGCGTCCATTGAGTTTGTGAACTGAGTCCAAATGGCGGCCAACCAAACGCTGGTCCCTAAACACGTCGCCACAGATCTCGCATTTGAACGCATATTCAGACCAATCGTCAAAAAGAGGGGTGTGTTTGGCGCCGACATGTCTCGCGAGTTCCGACGGACACCTATAAGTGGCGCCACAGTCGCGATAGTGGCACCGATAGCTGTCCCGAACGCGCATCGGTTCCAATGGTTTGGCTGTTAAACAGATAATTCATTAAAAACATCAGTCTTTGTGTCTTAAGTGGCAAAACAATTGTCTCACATCTATGCGCGCAAATCACGTGAGCGTTCAATCGATGCATTAGATGAAAACATTTGTGGCATTTCTCGCATTTGTAAAGTATGCGCCTCTTCTTCGTGTCTGTCGTGTGGATCCAATTGGTGATCAGTTATTGATTTTAATAATTAAATAACGTTATCATTTGCAGTACACATACTGTGGTAACGAAGAACGTGTTGATTGTAAGCGTAAAATGTGGTGCATTTGAACGAACACTTATTGCACTGAAGATCGGAACCGATTGAATGCATCGACAGCTTATGGCGTTTGATGTCCACAGCGCTGATGGACTGGTAATCGCAGCCATCGATCGGACACTTTCGCACCGCAACTGAAAACACACGCAAATGTTTACATAATTTACGCAAAATGTAACCAAAAATAAATCAATTCAAACCACTGATCCGTTTGTCACACTTCTGGAGATGAGACCTAATCATTGTCTCGTCGATGGGTTGCCGACAGCGGTAGCACTCAGTGGTGTGGACTCGGCGTACGTGACGCTTAAGATTGCGTTGATATCTGGTCTGAAAGTTACAGTCGCCGTAACCGCACGTATACCGCAATGGATCCGCTTTTGGTGATGCTATGGATGTAAACAAAAAGATAAATCAATAGCAAAGATGTCACGTGTTTTTCGTGGCCAACGATTTACCGCAATCATTGTCGTCGACCTCTTCGTCGGCGATCACGTGTTTGTATTGATTGTATTCGTCGATAATAGCCGTGAATTCGGTGTCCAATCGATGACACCGTTGTCTGGAGTGAGAGGTGGTGTCCGCGCACTCACACGAAGACACGAACCGACGGACAGATCGCCGATAGTCTTCAAAGAGTGTCAAAAACTTGTCCAAAACGAGTGTCAACTTCAAGATCGTTGTAGAATTGTGACCAAAAAATAAGTTACAATTTTAATTAAATGCATAACTATTTCGCTAATTAATAATAAGTCGATTTCGTTCTCAAAGTATTTCCATATAGTCTTTGAGATATTGATCGTTGAGATGATAATTAGACAAATACTTATCAACTATAAATAAATTGATACAAATGTCAAAATTTTATACAAAAGTTTAAAATGTGTACCAAATGTGAGATATTCCTCCATTGATAGGGAATTTGTGGTAATTTATGACCGGATTTGCGGATAACGTGTATATCGTATGGAAGTAATGATAATAAGACAATGAGTGGAAACACCGGTAATAATGATTGTGTAAAACAATCGCTTAATACAGGGGTTTCTGAATCCCAACTCTCACTCGAGTTCTGCAATAAATTCAATATTTAGTGTTAGAATAAATATATTTTAATTTATTTCGATTATTTGAATATTAAATAGACAATTGTTAAAAAATGTAAAAAATTATATAAAAATCATTTTAACATAAATTATTCCAAAATATTGTATCAATATAATAAAAATAGTATTAAAAGTTTGAATATAAAAACAATAAGTTATTTTAAATTATGTCATATAAAGTACATTAATATAATACTGAATATATTAATGATTAATCCATAGTAACAGTAAGCTAAGTCTCAAGCATATATCAAGTAACAAAAAACTATTAAATAACTAAAATGACTATTAAATATGAAATTATAATTTGTTTAAATATTTGCTAATATTTACATTATTTGCAAGTATTATACTTCTAAATAATTCTATAACTTACCCAAAGTGGTGAATTACAAAATGCCACGTCCTTGGTCATTTTCCAATAGTTTATATAATTATATTTCTTTTATACGTAAAAATATATTCCTTTTAAATATTAAATATCAATTTTTTTGTTTTGAATATAATTCAACACTTAATGAAATGTGAATGCATTTTGTTATTTATTCATAAAAATTGAATTTAATTTTATAAAATATTTCTTTTTATACTTATAAAAACTTATGATAAAACTTAAAAATTACGCAAAGCGTGAAATGTTTAACTAGAAATCACGTTATCAGCAGAAGGTAAGTTAATAACATCTCATAGATATAGATTATACATGCAAACCATGATCAAAATTTATAATAACTTAAATCATTGAAGTTAAGTGTAACTAAAGATTAGTTATCCAAAGGATATATCATTTCGGTCACACAATTGAGACTCAATATCTACTTAATACAATTTATACAGTGATCCCTACCCTAAGCAACACACTAGCTAGAAAATATCAACCAGAACAATTAATAAAACAAATTGTGCACATGCCCTAATGATTGCCTAACAAATAAAATCAATGAATTGTTATGCAATGCATACAAAAGTACATCACATGTCTCTGCGATAGAGTCTGTGTAAACATGTATGACATGAATGGGACTCCCATTTGTGGGAGCTTTCATATAATCAAAAGCCAACCCCTATATAACCGAAAGTGAATGAATTTAATATGCGATAAACTGGTTGTGACTTTAGTTTGGCACCCGTCGAGCTACAGGTGCTCTCCTAATCAAGTAGTACTCGATTACAAGTAGTTAATGATATGTCACAAAAACTGCAAAACGTTTCTAAACGTATTGATAAATAAATAAAAATACTATTTTTAAATAAATATATTGACATAAGAGTGGAGACAGAGTGAGTGTTGCACCACTTCTCTGACATAACACGAGAGAGAGAGAGAGAGAGAGAGAGAGAGAGAGAGAGACTGCTCACACGCTTTACACGTGTTTAAATTGAATTAAAGGCGAGAAAAACACAAACAAATTGACAGAATATTTCACTAGAAAACAGAAAACTGTTTATTAGAGAAAACAATTTGTAATATTGTTTGAGATATATTTGAGAATCAGGTCTATGTTTGTGTCAATATTTTCTTATCGTTTTCATAACGTTTTGAAAATAAAATCGATTTATACTTGCGATATATTTGCAGTAAATTTTAAGGAAAATTAATAAATTAATACTTAAATAAAATATTTATCATTAAAAATATTATATCATTTAATTAAAGTTAAATAATAAAACATACGGTAAACTTATTAATCAACAATTTATTGTATAATTTAAATACAAAAGTGTAAATGAAATACTAATTAAATCTAAATTAGATTATCTAATGTACAAAACTTTGCAGTAAATAGTTTTACTAATTAATTGAAATTTTAATTTACAATTTAAATAGAAATTTTCATAGAAAACTGATATCGTATGTAAATTAACAAACAAATAAAATAAATTATAAATAAAATTAATATTCACCACAAAAAATGGTTTATTTCTTGTATTTCTTGAAGAGTTCTGAGATCTTTTTGGTCGAATCGGTGGCCAATCGGATGGGCTCTCGAGGACTGTTCAGACCTCCCAATCGTCTACTTGTCATCGCAAACATACTATTCCCTAAAAACAACACAAAAATATTTATAAATAAAACAATTAAATTAATGTAAAATTAATGTNTTAGCTAAGTTATTATGAATTTTGATCATGGTTTGCATGTATTTATGAGATGTTATTAACTTACCTTCTGCTGATAACGTGATTTCTAGTTAAATATTTCACGCTTTGCGTAATTTTTAAGTGTTATCATAAGTTTTTATAAGTATAAAAAGAAATATTTTATAAAATTTAATTCAATTTTTATGAATAAATAACAAAATGCATTCACATTTCATTAAGTGTTGAATTATATCCAAAACAAAAAAATTGATATTTAATATTTAAAAGCAATATATTTTTACGTATAAAAGAAATATAATTATATTAACGATTGGAAAATGACCAAGGACGTGGCATTTTGTAATTCACCACTTTGGGTAAGCTATAGAATTATTTAAAAGTATAATACTTGCAAATAATGTAAATATTGGCAAATATTTAAACAAATTATAATTTCATATTTAATAGTCATTTTAGTTATTTAATAGTTTTTTGTTACTTGATATATGCTTGAGACTTAGCTTACTGTTACTATGGATTAATCATTAATATATTCAGTATTATAAATGTACTTTATATGACATAATTTAAAATAACTTATTGTATTTTATATCCAAACTTTTAATATTATTTTTATTATATTGATACAATATTTTAAAATAATTTATTTTAAAATGATTTTTATATAATTTTTTACACTTTTTAACAATTGTTTATTTAATATTCAAATAATCGAAATAAATTAAAATATAATTATTCTAACAATAAATATTGAATTTATTGCAGAACTCGAGTGAGAGTTGGGATTCAGAAACCCCTGTATTAAGCGATTGTTTTACTCAATCATTATTACCGGTGTTTCCACTCATTGTCTTATTATCATTACTTCCATACGATATACACGTTATCCTCAAATCCGGTCATAAATTACCACAAATTCCCTATCAATGGAGTAATATCTCACATTTGGTACACATTTTAAACTTTTGTATAAAATTTTGACATTTGTATCAATTTATTTATAGTTGATAAGTATTTGTCTAATTCTCATCTCAACGATCAATATCTCAAAGACTATATGGAAATACTTTGAGAACGAAATCGACTTATTATTAATTAGCGAAATAGTTATGCATTTAATTAAAATTGTAACTTATTTTTTGGTCACAATTCTTGTGATACAATTCCGTCGGTTGGGTTACCGGCACTCGTGTTCACTACCCATCCAATGGTTGGCCAGTCTGTGCGTCGCTATCATTAATTTGTACCAAATAATAGTCATTTACGACAAGAATATTCCGGTTCTCGAAACAACATTAAACACATTAGAAGTGATTCTCACATTTGTAGCGCTGATTATATCGTGTTTAGCGCCAAAGTTGTCGCAGTTTTCATACTTAGACTCCGATAGTCAGCAAAAGTGTCCGATGAATGACTTTAACGTGTTTTCAAAGATATTTGTTATTTGGTTGAAAGACATACTAAAGATTGGCTACAAATCCAACGCTGATTTAATGCAATATTTGCTACCGATTTGTCACAACTTGAAGGCTAGCAATGCTTTTGAAACATTTGAAAAGGCAAACAACAAATATAATACAAACCCTAATTCAGACAAAGAGATACAATTATTACCATTGATTTGGTTGACCGGTCGGAGTCACTTTATATTGGGCGCTTTATTGGAGCTAGGTCATTTGGCCGCTATGTTTATTCAGCCCTATATTCTGGCCAAACTGATAGACTTTGTGTCCGAAAGGGACCACTTATGGCACGGATTGGTGTACGCGAGCGGCTATTGTCTCTTCAATATAATCGCCTGTCTCTTCGACTGTCACTGTTATCTCTTCGTATTACTGGCCTATTATAGGGTACAGTCGGCCCTCACGACCGCCATATTTGGCAAAATGCTTCGCCTGAGCGCCGGCTCTCGACGCAAATATACGACCGGTAATTATAAGACCCAAAATGTGTTTAATTAATATTCAATAATCTGTTTGTTTAAATGAAAGGCGAGATAAACAACTTAATGGGTGTAGACATCGGCGAGATCTGCGACTTCTTCCGGTCGATGGTTAACTTGATGTCAATACCCATAAGCCTTGTTGTGGGCCAATACATACTGTGGCAACAGTTGGGCCCGTCATCGTTGACCATATTCGCGGTGATGGCGGTTGTGTTGCCGATGACCACTCTGGCCATGCGTCGAGTGGACACACTTCAGACACAGCAAATGTCGCTCAAAGACAAACGCATGAAACAGATCAGCGAAGTGTTGAATAATATAAAACTGTTGAAACTGTTTGGATGGGAGGAGCCGTTCATCGATCGGGTCTCAGAGACCCGACGCCAAGAGTTGGATAAATTGAAAATTACAAACTACTTGTGGTCAGTGATTGACGTGCTATGGATTGTCGTGCCGTATATCACATCTTTCGCTACGTTCACCGTATACTCACTCACATCCGGACAGCCCTTTACCGCCAAAACGGCTTTTGTATCGCTATTTGTATTCAATCTGTTGAGGGCTCCGATGGGAAGGTTTGTATTGTTTGATGTGATAAATGATTACTTATTTAATGACTATAATAATTATTATATGATTTCCCGTTTGAAGACTTCCCAACGCATTGACTTCACTAAACCGGGCGCTCGTGTCGTTCAGACGGATCCGCTCTTTCCTGAGTTGCGAAGAATTGGATCAAAGTTTAGGAACCGATAAACCGTGTGATGAGAGAAGTGCTGTCACTTTGAAAAAGTGCTCATTTTCTTGGGAGTTAGAAGAAGAGCACATTCTTAAGGATATATCACTGAATGTAAGGAAAGGTTCGTTCGTTGCGATCGTCGGAAGAGTCGGTTCGGGAAAGTCGTCGTTATTTTCAGCACTTATGGGAGATATGTATCGAAGAGCGGGTGAGAGGAGTGTATTGAACGGTTCCGTGTCTTATGTGCCGCAAACCGCTTGGATTCAAAACGTGACGTTAAGGCAAAATATTGTGTTTGTATCGGACTATGAGAGCGATAAATATGAGAGAGTAGTGAAAGCCTGTGCTCTCGAAACAGATTTCAATTTACTTCCGGCAAAAGATATGACAGAAATCGGCGAAAAGGGAATCAATTTGAGCGGCGGTCAGAAACATAGGGTTAGTTTAGCCCGAGCTGTGTATCAGGACTCAGACATCTATCTATTGGACGACCCGTTGGCTGCAGTGGACGCACACGTCGGACAACATCTCTTTCAACAAGTGATTGGACCGAAAGGACTGCTGAGGAAGAAGACCCGCATTTTGGCCACACATCACATCTCATTTCTCAAAGACGCGGATCAGATACTAGTGATGAAAGACGGAAAGATTGTCGATTCGGGCGGTTATGAAGAGTTGTCTGAGAGGGGAATGCTTTCGGAGGAGGTGTTGAATGAATCGGACGACATGTCTATTGGAAGTGGAGATAAGATGTCTCGACAGACGTCTCACATGAGTGGCAACGAATCAATCGGTCAGTTGTCGAGACAAATATCATTGAGAGAAGACATGAACGAAGAGAAGAAAATGACACAAACAGAGAAGACTATGAAAGAGGGGGAGAAACTGATTGATGAAGAGAGTCAAGAGTACGGATCAATTAATTTCAACGTTTACTTGGATTACTTGAAATATATACCACTTTTCTTTACACTAACGCCACTCTTGTGTGCGTTTCTCAACAATATCTGCGAAATCGGTGCCAATTATTGGCTAAACATATGGACATCGCGTAACTCTACGCGAGGCGAAGAGACGTCGGACCGGAACCTCTTTCTGGCCATATATGGGTCGGCCATTGGTTTGGACGCCGTGTTTGTGTTGGCCCTACAGTTGGCGATGAGAACCGGCGCCACAATAGCCTCGCGATCGTTGCACAGAGATATGTTGTGTCGCATACTTCGCACACCGATGTCCTTCTTCGACACCACGCCTTTGGGTCGGATTATCAACCGATTCAACCGAGACATGAGCACAGTTGACGAGAATATACCATGGTGCATAATCGAGTCGTTCCACAATCTCATCTATTCAATATTAGTCGTGTCCGTCATTATCTACACCAATCCCTATATGGCTGTTCTCACGCTAATTGTCTTCGTTTTGTTTGTCATACTTTACGTAAGAATAATTGATTTTACATTTAATTTGTTGATATATTTTACAAACAAATTGTTTTGCACTTCAATGCACTCATTAGAGGATCTATTTGTGGACATCGAGACAACTGAATCGTCTAAAATCCATCACTCGATCGCCCATTTATAGCCATTATAACGAGTGCATCGGCGGCGCCGACTCTATACGTGTCTATAAAGTGCAGCAATTGTTTACCGAAAAGTTGCAAAATTTTGTCGACATTCATATCAATGTCCAAAAACACAACTACACGGCCGTCATGTGGTCAGTAGTCGTAGACATCAGTGAACTTCACTTAATCTAATACACAATCTCTTAATCTAATGTGGATTTAGGATTGATATCTGGACCGTAATCGTGGGTCTATTGATCACATTCTCGACTGCACTGATAGTGGTGTTCGAGAGGAATAGCATGACACCAGGTGTGGCCGGTTTTATACTCGTCTATTCGGTTGATGTCATTAACAGTATTTCATGGGCTCTGAGAATGGCATCAGATCTCGAGACTAATATGGTATCCGTGGAAAGGGTTAGGGAGTACTCGGAGTTGGAGACAGAGAAGAGTTGGCATTCAGCCGATGAATACAAACCATCCGCCGATTGGCCGACCAATGGTTCCGTTGATTTTATCAATTATAGCGCTTCTTATAGACCAGGACTCGAACCTGTGGTCAAAGGTTTGAATTTAAGGATAGAGTCGGGAGAGAAGGTGGGAATAGTTGGCCGAACCGGTGCCGGAAAGTCGTCCATGACTTTGGCGTTGTTTCGTATAATTGAGCCAACATTTGGTCAGATAATCATTGATGGCGTGGATGTGACTCGTATTGGTTTACACGACTTGCGATCGAAGTTAACAATTATACCACAAGAACCCAATCTCTTCGCCGGAACCCTAAGACTCAATTTAGATCCGTTTGAAGAATATTCTGACCAACAGTTGTGGACAGCACTGGAAAGGGCGCACTTAAAGGTAAGATTACATAAACTAATTTATTTTCATAATAATATTTGATTATTATTATTAGGACTTCATATGCGGCACATCTGAAGGGCTGTCGCATGAGATCAGTGAAGGCGGTGACAATTTGAGTGCAGGTCAGAGACAATTGGTTTGTTTGGCGAGAGCTCTGTTGAGGGACACGAAGATCCTGGTGCTCGACGAGGCGACCGCTGCCTGCGATTTGCAAACCGATTCATTAATTCAGACAACAATTGCTGAACAGTTCAGTGACTGCACTGTTCTGACAATCGCTCACCGATTGAATACAGTCTTGGATTACAATAAGATTATTGTTTTAGACAACGGAATGATTGTCGAAATGGATTCGCCGAAAAGATTACTCAAAAAAACTGATTCTCTTTTCTATAGTTTAGCGAAAGAATTCGGAATCGTTTGATGTTTTAATTTTTATTAACTATATTTATAAAAATATTTTTATAACTAAATTATACCACACGTAAAATAAGTAAAATTATTTTGATTATTTATAACATTGTATCAACATTTATGAACAAAATTAAATTTACGATTTCCTATTTAAACCCAATTTATTTTATTATACTATCCATTGAATTAAATTACGATTGCAATTTGCAAACATAAGTGTAAAATTATTGTTACCCCTCAATGCCAATGTTATGTTCAATTGTATAATAAGCACTATAATAACATAATAAATATAATTTATATCACAATATTTTTATGCAGTAATTTAGATATTATAACGTCATAAAGTACATTATTACAAAATGTTTATTAAAACAAATAATATTATAAAACATTATACTACATGTATATTGTGAGAGGGTTGCGTGGACTCAATAACAAAATGTTAAGTGGTTTATACTGATAGTTGTAATTATATCGAGATAAAAATGTTATTTGCGTTAGACTTTTAATAATAGCGATAACAATAAGGAATATTCTGTGTTTGCCATAAATATAGCGCTCATAATAAAAGTGCCCTAAAAGTAGACACAGCATACAAGTGAGTCAACTGCCATTATTCCCACACTCACCATTTACACACGTAATCTATGCGCATAAAAGTAACCATGTGTGTTTGTTTATTAAATTGACAATACAGTAGTGTTGTAAACATAGATGGATCAGTTGTCTTGAAGTGTATGCAATAGTGCCCACAAGTGGTGCAATAGTTATCGTTTGACATACGTTTGGCTGTAGTCTAAGCGGTACACGATTTCTGAACGTCTTGTAAAAAATATATTTAGTTTTCGGTCACATAATGATTGACACTTCATTTCACTGTAACACCGGTTGTCATGCAATCATATTAAGACATTGCATAATAAATCACTGCTTAATTACTGCTTAATTATTGTATTCATTTCTATGGCATTGAATGCTATCATAAATATTGAAATTTTTTGTTTATAAAGTTTACCGAAAATATTTTTTGTCATATTTTTAGCTTACTTTCAGACTCATTATGAGACAAATGAATTGATAAAATCTATAGTGATTTGTGACTTTTTGATCACTACTTGTACACAATGATAAGTGTATTATTTGCAGTTACTTTATATGAACTTATATAATGTACAAGTTTTTATAATTTTACTATATTTGTGTTTTAGACAACGATTTGTTAACATTCAATACACTATTTATATTTCATAAGTTATTTTATTATTTGTATTTTATTTGACTTATTATATTTAACTAAAAAAAACAATTATTATTTTTACAATGAATATTCAATGAATAGTTTTTATTAAAATTTTATTTTTACAATTTTAATTATTTAACTATTTTTGTAATTGTTATACATTATAAAATTTTTACAAATTAAATAATTTTTGTCACAAAAATGTATGAAAATATATCGTGGTTGTTTTGCGATTCGCCACTCTGGGTAAGTTATTTAATTAGATTACTTAACTTTATTGTTTTAAATATTTAGATTTTATTAATAAAAAAACAAGTATTTATATAAATGTTATGGAATATAATAATTTTGAACTCAATAAATTTTAATAATTTATTTTTATTATTAGTCTAAATTTTTTATATACTTAAATTTCAATATAAAAAGCATAAAACTTACTTTAAATGATGTTCTAAAACATTGAATTTATTGCAGAACTCGAGTGAGAGCTGGGATTCAGAAACCCCTGTATTAAGCGATTGTTTTACACAATCATTATTACCGGTGTTTCCACTCATTGTCTTATTATCATTACTTCCATACGATATACACGTTATCCGCAAATCCGGTCACAAATTACCACAAATTCCCTATCAATGGAGGAATATCTCACATTTGGTACACATTTATAAATTAAAAAATTACTATTAATTAATCAATGAAACTTTATTATTTTTCAGTTAACAGTGATTTCGCTTAAAATAATTTTAGTAATAAATTCCTCAAAGCTTTTGTGGAAACTTTTTAATAATGAAATCCATTTATTAGTATTGAGCGAAATATTCTCGCATTCAATCAAATTTATAAATTATTTGGTGATAACAGCGCTTATATTTATATTCCGTCGGTTTGGTTACCGGCACTCGTGTTCACTACCCGTCCAATGGTTGGCCAATCTGTTGTCTGTTTCCATCAATTTGTATCAATATCTGCAAAGAAATACTAGAAATGACAGCCTTTTGGACACTGTATTGATTAGCTTTGAATTATATCTCACAATACAAGCGCTAATCATATCGTGTTTATCGACCAAACTCTCCGACTTTGAGTCGTTAGACGCCGACAGTCGACCCAAATGTCCAATGAATGACTACAACATCTTCTCCAAGATATTCATCGTATGGATCAAAACAATCCTGAAATACGGCTACAAAATCAACACCGATTTAACGCAATATTTGCTCCCGATTTGCGATTATCTCAAGTCGAAGAATGCTTACCACGTGTTTGAAAAGGCGGACAAGAAGTACAACACAAACAAATCGGCAAAAGAGATACGATTATTACCATTGCTTTGGACGACAGCGTGGGTTCCGTATGCGGTGTCCGCTGTCACCGAATTGGGCACTATTTGCGCTAATTTTGTTCAGCCCTACATATTGTCCAAACTGTTGGACTTCATGTCCGCACCGGAGGACCATCTGTGGCACGGAGTCTACTATGCGATCATTTACTGTCTCTTTAATCTAATCGCCCGTCTCTTTGACGCGCATTCGTATCTCTTCTTAAGTCTGGGCTATTATAGGGTTCAGTCGGCGCTCACAACAGCTCTTTATAAGAAAATGTTTAAACTCAGCGCCAGTTCCCGACGCGAGTACACCACAGGTAATGCAAACTATAATAATCACATAAATTGTGGTGAATTTGTATTTTTAAATTAGCATTTTTACCTAAACTACAGGCGATATAAACAACATAATGGGTGTGGATGTGGGAGAAGTGACCAGTTTTTTGCACACAATGACATCGTTGTATTCAATACCGACGAGTCTCGCGATCGGAATCTACATTCTGTGGCAACAATTGGGTCCGTCGTCGCTGACAATGATCGCAGTGATGGCAGTGGTCGGCCCCTTCACCACGTTTATCATGAAACGCATCGATGTCTTCCAAACACAGCAAATGGAGTTAAAGGATAAGCGTATGGAACAGATCAGCGAAGTCTTGAATAACGTGAAACTCCTGAAACTGTTTGGTTGGGAGAAGCCGTTCATCGATTGCATCAGCGAAACCCGGAAACAAGAGTTGCATCGCTTGAGTCTCACAAACAACTACTGGTCTGTAATGGAAATCGTGTGGACGACTGTACCCATGATTATCGCCGGTTTGACATTCGCCACATTCACTCTCACATCTGGTCTACCATTTACTGCCAAAACAGCTTTTGTGTCTTTGTCTGTGTTTAGTCTATTGAGAGCACCGATGGCCAGGTATGGCTCAAACGGAGACTTTATTCAATTATAATAATTGCAATCTTTTGAAAATTATTTAATTACTTCAAAATTACATTAATTCTCATAGACTTCCAAATTGTTTAACTCATATGACGAGAGCTCTCGTGTCGTTCAGAAGAATCAGAAAATATCTGAGTTGTGAAGAATTGGATTCAAGTCTAGGAAGCGATGAGACAATGAGTGGAAGACGTGATAAATTACGTGACGATAGATATGCGGCTTCTTTGATGAACTGCTCGTTTGGTTGGAATTTAGAAGAAGAGCCCATTCTTAAGGAGATTTCAATTAACATCAAAAAGGGGTCGTTTGTAGCGATCGTCGGAAGAGTCGGTTCGGGAAAGTCGTCGTTATTTTCTGCACTTATGGGAGATATGTATCGAAGAGCGGGTGAGAGGAATGTATTGAACGGTTCCGTGTCTTATGTGCCACAAAGCGCTTGGATTCAGAACTTGACGTTAAGACAAAACATAGTGTTTGTGTCGGACTATGAGAGCGATAAATACGAGAGAGTAGTGAAAGCCTGTGCTCTCGAAACGGATTTCAATTTACTTCCGGCAAAAGATATGACAGAAATCGGCGAAAAGGGAATCAATTTGAGTGGCGGTCAGATGACTATGAGAGCGATAAATACGAGAGAGTAGTGAAAGCCTGTGCTCTCGAAACGGATTTCAATTTACTTCCGGCAAAAGATATGACAGAAATCGGCGAAAAGGGAATCAATTTGAGTGGCGGTCAGAAACATAGGGTTAGTTTAGCCCGAGCTGTGTATCAGGACTCAGACATCTATCTATTGGACGACCCGTTGGCTGCAGTGGACGCACACGTCGGACAACATCTCTTCCAAGAAGTGATTGGACCGAAAGGACTGCTGAAGAAGAAGACCCGCATTTTGGCCACACATCACATCTCATTCCTCAAAGACGCGGATCAGATACTAGTGATGAAAGACGGAAAAATTGTCGATTCGGGCGGTTATGAAGAGTTGTCCGAAAGGGGAATGCTTTCGGAAGAGGTGTTGAATGAATCCGATAATAAGTCCATCGGAAGTGAAGATAAGATGTCTCGACAAACATCTCACATGAGTGGCAACGAATCAATCGGTCAGTTGTCGAGACAAATATCGCGACAAATGTCGAGACAAACCTCAAGACTTCTATCACCGCAACTCTCCATTAGAAGTGATTCAACGGAACCAAAGGCTGAAACACTAAAGGAAAGGCTGGAAAGAGAGGCCGAAAGCGATCAACTTATTGATGAAGAGAGCCAACAATTTGGATCAATTAAATACACTGTTTATTTAGATTACTTGAAACGCATTCCTCTGCTCTTTGTAGTCATACCACTCTTGTGTGCCTTTATGTTCAATATGTGTGAAGTCGGCGCCAATTATTGGCTCAATATATGGACCACAAAGAACTCAAACACCACCGCAGAGGAGGAGAAGACAAACCGAAACGAATTCCTCATTATATATCTGTCGGCCATTCTATTGGACGCCATTTTTGTGCTCGTAATGCAAGTAATCATGAGATACGGGGCGCTGAAGGCGTCGGAAGTGATGCACAAAGACATGTTGTATTGCATTCTGCGGACACCGCTCTCATTCTTCGACACCACGCCTTTGGGTCGGATTATCAATCGATTCAATCGTGACTTTGCGAAGATTGACGAAGAGATACCATTCTGTATGACTGAATCGGTGATGACATTCATCTGGTTTGTGCTCATTCTGGGTGTTATTGTCTACACCAACGCATATATGGCTATACTTATACTCATTGTCTCCGTTTTGTTTGTCTTTCTATACGTATGTCTTGTAATTATAAGTAATAGATTTTAACCCAATTATAATGATCTTCTGTTTTGTCAGCGCATCTATTTGTGGACATCTCGACAATTGACTCGTTTGGAAGCGATCACCAAATCTCCCATTTATAGCCACTTCAACGAAAGCATTTCGGGCGCCGTTTCTATTCGCGTATATAATGTTCAGCAAATGTTTACTGAAAAGTTGCAAAACTTTATTGACATCAATACCAACATTGAAAGACATCAGTATTCAACGCAGATGTGGTCAGTGTTTTGTCAACTCATTTAAAGTTACATTTTTAACTTAAATGAAATATTGATTGTCTAAACAGGATTGACATCTGGACCTCAATCTTCGGCCAATTGATCACATTATCGACGGCACTGTTTGTTGTGCTCCAGAGGGGTGTCATTAGCCCGGGTTTGGCCGGCTTTGTGCTCATCTATTCGGTTGATGTCATTAACAGTATTTCATGGGCTCTAAAAAATACTGCAGATCTCGAGACGGAAATGGTTTGCGTGGAAAGGGTTAGGGAGTACTCGGAGTTGGACTCAGAGAAGAGTTGGCAGTCGAGCGATGCGTACAAACCATCCGCCGATTGGCCGACCAGTTCTTCAATTGATTTTATCAATTATAGCGCTTCTTATAGACCAGGACTCGAACCTGTGCTCAAAGAACTGAACTTTAGGATAGAGTCGGGAGAGAAGGTGGGAATAGTTGGCCGAACCGGTGCCGGAAAGTCGTCCATTACGTTGGCTTTGTTTCGCATAATTGAGCCAACATTTGGTCAGATAATGATCGATGGCGTGGATGTGACTCGTATTGGTTTACATGACTTGCGATCGAAGTTAACAATTATACCACAAGAACCCAATCTCTTCGCCGGAACCCTAAGACTCAATTTGGATCCGTTTGAAGAATATTCTGACCAACAGTTGTGGACAGCACTGGAAAGGGCGCACTTGAAGGTAAAGTTACTTGTTTTAATGAAATAATTAAATGACATTAATCTTAAAGGACTACATCTCGAGTACATCGGATGGTCTGTCGCATGAGATCAGTGAAGGCGGTGACAATTTGAGTGCAGGTCAGAGACAATTGGTTTGTTTGGCGAGAGCTCTGTTGAGGGACACGAAGATCCTGGTGCTCGACGAGGCGACCGCTGCCTGCG
>CAJPIZ010001231.1:0-17775 GCA_905368565.1 Medioppia subpectinata | reverse complement strand
TGTCTTTTAGGCTTAACAATGAGATTAACGCCAATGACGCGGCCATCGGTGTTGACCAGAGCTGTGCCGCAGTCCATCGACAGAAGGTGTACCGAGTGTTGCAAATAAAGCCGTTTCCGTATGAGAGAGAGAGAGTTATTGACCGATAAATTGATGCGATAGAAAAGCATCAGAAAAAGAAGAATTTTTTTTCACAAAAATAACCAAAAATATAAAAAATTTCTCTTTCAATAAAAAGATAGAAATCCAAGCATTTCTATGACTATTATATAACGATGTATACAATATCTATTCAAAAAGCATAGACTTTAACCAAATGTATAGTTTATGGAGGAAAGGGATAGATAGGGAGGACAACCATATCTGGTGGTGGAGTATGTGATGGACTTTAAAGTCTGTACATCAAAATCTCTCTCTCTCTCTCTCTCTCTCTCTCTCTCTCTCAATACGGTTCACTTGTTATCATATATCGGGTGATCGATAAGTGATGTGAAATATATTTGAATCGTAATATTGTATACAATCCGAGGGTTTTATTGAATGAATGGACGGTTGGATGGATGGGTAGATGCCCTCAACTCAAACCCATATTTAATATACTACTGTATATCATATACTTTCTCTGGTAGTTTACAGTCTAAGCTCGTTTAAAATGTTTTAAATATTTTACATTTTTATATTTGTAATTAAATTAATTTATATGTATTTTATTAACAAAATGCAAATGATTTATGTAAAACTAGATTATTATAATATTACTTATTAACGTTAAATAATGTATCACAACATATACATTTGTATTTCTAATAAAACAGCAAAAATTATTTTTAAAAATTTCAATAACTGTCAATTAAACAAGTATTTGCCTGTAATTGAAATGAATATACTGTACATACATACTGTGTATATATGTATATTACGTATATTTCCAACTATTAATGCCATTTCAATGGATAATAAGGAATAGCCATATATTATATACACATTCTCTGGTCAATACATTTCCGCTCATTTCCCGTACGAATACTCGCTTTGAATACTGAATACCATTATTAGAGAGAGAGAGAGAGAGAGAGAGAGAGAGAGAGAGATTGAAATATCAAATCATTTCACTATATCTACCATTATATACATTGTACAGTTCATCAGCATCTATCTCGAATCTGTGGAATTTATCTATATTTAATCCGTGTTGTGTATTTATACTATGTTTAATATGGTATATATACCTTTTGTTACCCCCCGCGCCGAATTCCGAAGTTGTATCATTAACAATAATAGGGGCGGGGCAATAGAGGTCAACGACACTGTAATTATTATTGTGTGTAAACTTATGGCAGACATTTTGTGCTCTGGATCTGCCGCACGGGCTTCTCCCAAATTTCTAGATGGCATCAAAAGTTTTGTATTGATGAGACCTTTCCATTGATATATCATATGTCAATATAAAGACTCCGGAAATTGGCAGACATTTTGTGCTCTGGATCTGCCGCACGGGCTTCTCCCAAATTTCTAGATGGCATCAAAAGTTTTGTATTGATGAGACCTTTCCATTGATATATCATATGTCAATATAAAGACTCCGGAAACATTAATTTACAATTGTTTATTTTTAAAATTTTACAATTAAATTTATTTATTAAATTTTATAATTTTATGTGGTTTTAAAAATATGTTTTGTTATTTATTAAAAAATTATAGTTTAAATATAGTAGTTAAATATGTTTGTGTAAATTATAAAATAGTTAAATATGTTTTTATAAGATTATCGTTAAAATATTGATTATGAGTAAATAATTTTATAAATTGATTATATGTCATGCCGCTACTACGTATTTTTATATAGGCAATACAGTAGTGTCCACACGTTATGCATGTGAGGCATTGTAAATATTTTCGGTTATGGAAATGTGATTTTGAGTTTGTGGCCAAAAACTCGGTGAATTCGTTATACATCGGAGGTAAGCCGTATGAATCGAAATATTCACCAACACCATCCTTATCGATAAATATAGCAATCCAGTGTGTACCAGGTTGTGAGGCAATATCTGTATTTGCCACCAAACATACAGGATATGTTACACGTTGAGGAAGTCTGTCTCTTGCGAATACGCCAATGAAATGATCAAAGTGTCTCAACTGTTGTTCAATCTCTTGAGCTTTCATTTTAATGATAGTCGAGGTGGGCGTTTCGCTCTTCGTTAATTGTAAGTAAATTGTCAAACTCGCAATAAACCAATGCGTTGATTGTTTTGCTCAATTGTTCCGAAAATTGAAGTTCAATCCTTAGAACGCCTTCCCGTGGTACATCAACGTACCCGCTTTGCTGGTACCCGTCGGAGTAGTCGCGAGTAAGATCAAAACCGAATATAGTGTAACCTGTTTTAAAGTCTTTGCGTGTAATGAGTGTTTTCGAGTCATTAGAGAATTGACTCATACTGTTGAGAAGCGTCAGATACTCTCTTGTATATAAATCTTTGGCAAATTTTGGTGTGAATGCTCGTTTTGGAAACTGATCACCGTTGACGTAACATGCCACATGTGAGATATTAAAATGTTGGAAATTAAACGGATTTTTAGTGTAAGATCCGGTGTAAGCATCGTTGGCAACAAACGCCAAATAAACACGTCTAGGCAATTGTCCATTAACGACGTTCTCTAAATTACGGTTAAGCGCCCCTTGATCGATTGTTATTGAGCGAACCTCTGTTCGTGTTATAGGATATCTGGCGGGCGAGACATTGAACGCTTTCAAATGTCCTTCAATAATACTGTCGTGTACTTTAGATTTGTGAACGTTGAGATAAATTTCTTCAAACACAATACTCGGCATAAGGTTAGCATCGGTGCACATAAATATGAATTCATTTTTATTTGGTATTAAATCAAGTTTAAATTTAATACCGCCAGGTAAATATTTGGGTTGCGAGCATAAATCCAAATGTAATTTTCCTTCCAATTCACAAAGTTTCCCAATATGCTTTTCGCCACTCTCATTTGCAATCAATTTTTGTCGATATTCTACTGATGTATCAGGCGTTGTCATATCGTCTTTCTGAAAGCCGCAACATTCTAAATACGTTTTTCGGCTGGCCTCAGTTGAATATAAAATTGTTTCAAAATATGCTCTGTACGGATATGTGTTGAGTGATACGGCGGTTTGAATATCGCCCAAGTACAAATCAACTTGAGACCACATTGAGTGTAGGGGATTATTTACAAGCCATACTTTTAGCCAGTCAGCGTCGGTAATAGCAGCATTATCTTTCTTTTTCAAATGTACTTTAAATTTAGTGCATAATGTCGTTTCATTCATTCGCGTATATTCATTATAACCACTAGCAGAAATCAACTCGATATGTCCACCACTGTTTAGTTGTGATATTGGACGAATCTCGTACGCTTTGGTGGACTCGATTGAAGCTTGAGCCGGTGGTGTAACAAAAAGATCCAAATCAGTAAGAGCGATTGCCGGAGTATTTTGGTTTATTAGAGCCATGTTTTACCAAATAGTTGATGTTCTCTTTGCCTTCTTTCGCGGAGATCTGCGACTTTTAGCTTTTGATTTCGACTTAAGTACTCGTCGTTTTCGCTTGGCCACACCCTTTCCAGTTTGGGCAAACTTTTGAGCACGCTCAGATAAATCACCGGCCATTGTTTGGAATTGTTTCTTTCCGTGAGTTTTGAACGATTCTTTAACATTCTGCCCGGCAATGATGTCACCAGCAACAGCCGAACCGGTGGCCAATAGTTTTGGTGCCAAGTATTTCAATAAAGGCATAAATGCACTCTTCAGTACTCCAAATATTCCAGCGCCTTGGAACCGTACGCCTTCATAGCCTGCCAAGCCGCCGCCAGCTTGATTAACGTAATAGTTTGTATAATAATTCGAAGACATTGTAAGGTTTTTTCCGGAAATGCAACTTAAAACTCGTGCCACCAAACGGAAAGTTTATCTGATTGTTTACAGCGTCTTTTGTGTCAGCTTCAATTTCGTCAAATTCGTTGCGGATTAGTGGATAGTAGTACAATGTTTGATATTTCAAGTTAACTTGATGACGAAACTCTGCAGTGCTAGGAATTTCGACACGTCTTAACAGTTGAGCCTCCGTGTTACCAACTAACACAGGTTTGATAATGTCGCAATATATATAGAGCGATCGAATGCCTGCCGCTATATCCACTTCGTTGTATCCCGTAAAGATGTCGACTTCACCGTCAACGCTCCGTTTGACTGATGGAGTATAAAGCTTGCCCAATTCAGTAAGTTTTTTAACTTTTTCAGCTTGGAATGACACAAGAACAATCTTTCCGCGCGAGATCCGCACTGCCAAAGGTTCAGGATTTACTGAATCGTCAGCCGCTTGAAACACAAGATTTGGACCAACGATTTTTAAAATCTTGTTTATGTGATCTTTAGTGATAGGGCCGGGTAAAATTTCCTTGACATTTGTAGCGTATAAATAAAATTCACCACGCTTGTTGAAATCTTTAGCAATTAAATTAGGGGCGGTATAAACTTTGCTATATTCAGATTTTAGTATTTCTGTTATGTGTGATTTGTCAATTCCGTGATCTTCATTTGTATACAAAGTAGTCGATGCTGATAGTGGCCTATCCAATTCTTGCTGATACGGAGTCAGAGCAATTTTATTAGTACCATCCAAATATCGAGCCATTAAAAATCCAGGATTTTCAGCATTTAATTCAGGAATGGTAAATACAATGCCAGTTGAATTGCTTTTGTGTATTTTAAACATTTTATGAACAGTGATTGGTCCTTGAATTATTCTCGGTTCAGGTTTTGAATCTACCATTTTCCAATAATAAAATTCTCTATCACTGTTATAATTTTTGTAAATTAATAATTTATTAATAGTATAGATTTTAGTCATTTCCTTATCCAGCACATCTATAATGTCATGCCCCTTATAAATTTCCCATGGGTTTATTGGTATCGCATTTGTGACCACAGTTCCGAGTACTGATATCAACGATTCGGATACACTCATTTGTGTAGGGGGTTGTATTGGTGGTTCATTTGGTGGGTTTTGAATTTTACTTTGAGTTTCATTAGCTGGCTTGATTGATGAATCAAACTGTTGGTTGTTGTTATTAGGTTCACCATTTTGTAAGCTAATGGTGGTAGTGTTTAATGAGTCGATGGCTTCTGCTAAAGATGAATATTGCTGGATGTCGATCTCTTTAATTTGTGATGTTGATGACTGTTGATGACTGTTGGTGTTATCCGTTTGTGATATTTGGTTTTTGGTGGAACTCTCAGATGATTGAATATTGTCATCAATTCGCGGAATTTTTGCGGGTGGTATATTAATTTTGGGAACTTTGAATAAAAGATTTGTATACATTTGTCTTCTTTGTTTATCCAATAAACCTAACATTCCAGCCAAAAAATCTGTAAACACTGGAAATACAGCTTCACCATTTAAAGTACGGCCAATCTTTATAGCAACTTTATTAATTCGTGAATGATATTTCAATTTTGGTGATGAATGCAATTCGGTTAATTCGAGAAAACAGTTATTAATTTCTCGAACCAAATCAATGGCATCGGGATAATTTCCAGCTTTAAGATATGTTTCGTTGAATTGATCCACATTGTTGCCATTACTGTCTACACATTGAACTAGCTGGTCTTCGTAAACATTGTACCAACTTTTTGTGTACGACACCTCAGCAAGGGCAACTTCCCATTCGCCTTCTAAAGTTCGTTTTTTAGCTAGTCTTGTTCGAAAATTTCCGATTGTGTTGGAAATTTGCTGAGGTTCAGTTACCATTACATTGGATTCCAAATCGACGTAAAAGTTATCCATATTAGTGTGATATGCAAGTAACAATGTTAAAAGTAAACACAATGCAATAACTTTATGAGCGATTTTCATTCAATGGATTTGTAAACTTGAGTTTCGGATTCGGTAGTATATATCCAATGCAAGACGATAGTAGTGCAGTCCACAAATTGGTGTCACCGTTATGTTTTGAAAGATTATATATACTAGCTCCAACAACAATAATTATAATGACCAACTGTGCGGTAAATAATAAAATGTCGGCAAAGTGTTTGTTCACTTTTGAATTTGTTGAACTGGAATCCATTGATTATATTTAGGCGGATACCCCATCCACTTTACGTAAGCTTCTTTCGTTCCGTTGCGTGTCCTGTACGATATAATCTTTTCAATACGATACAATGTGTCTTGATCCACAAATACTTTTTGAAGTTCTTCAGGATAGAAACGTCTCTTCAACTGTTCACCGTCGAGGTCGACAATATACTGAGGGATTCCGAGTTTAGGCAGCACTTTCACAATTGTATAGACAATGTCAGACCATAGAGGATAATACGACTTTTCCAATGATGAAATGTCGTACTTTATTCGCACAGTGTCTCCAATTTTAAACTTTGGTTGTTTTGTGCCAATATCCGCAAATGAATTTACGCCATACAAATTTGTAAATACTTCCTTTTCATCTTCTGGGTCAACATCATTGGGTGGCATTTGTATCGATCGATGTTTTGTGTTGTTATATGAGTCGACAATATTAGGTAGAAAATCAATCCATTTATATGTTTTTAAAAATGTGAAAACTCTGTGGATCCTTTCCTTCAAAGTCCGGTTAACGCGCTCAACAATAGCACATTTTATTGTTGAATTTTCTGTAGTGAAAAATGTAATACCTTCTTGCCCCATAAAACGCCGGAAAATAGTGTTATCAAATTCTCGTCCTTTATCGCAACGTAATTTATTTGGTTTTCGATGTTTAAACATATTTTTGAATGATGCAATGACTTCTAAAGTAGTTTTTGTTTTCAATGGAACGGCAAATAAGTATTTCGAAAATGAGTCGATTACAGTTAAAATGTATTTATAGGATTTATTTTGTCGAGAATGTTGTTGCATATCAACAATATCTGCTTCCCATTGCTCATCAATATACGTAACGTATATTCTGTTTCGTGGAAACCGTTTTCTCGCAGGTTTGTGTAAAGTATAAGTTGTTTGGTGTTTCAGAAAATTAACTACATCTCGGTGATTAATTGTTGAATTATTGTAAAGTCGATTCATTCCACCAAACGATGAATTAAGCGCCGGGGTGTAATATAAATGATTCAAATCAGTCATCACTGCTATCGTCTGGTTGCTCCCAAGTCTTTTTACTAGATGATGGTAATGTACTCAGATAGTCGTCCAATTCGTTAGATGTTTCACCATCTGATGGCTGTTGCCATCCGATTTTTTGAATTTTGTTATCTGGCTCGTTGAAAATATCGTTTCCAATAGAACGCTTACGTGACGATAAGTCGGTTAACTTGAAATCTTTTTGTCTTTTTGGATTGCGAGCTGGAATTGTGATTACGTCGCCGTCGCCAATATATTTGTGAGTTGATGTAGACTTGTTTTGAGTGTTTTTATCGGTTAAAGTACCAATTTCTCGATATAGGTTATCAGGGGCAGTCCCAAAATCTCGAGTTGTTGTCTCAGGTGAAGTTCCAATTTCGGTACGTCCAAAGTTTTGAGAAAAATCTGTTGACGTCTCTACAGATTTTTTTTCACTTTTAAGTAACTGTGTTTTAATAATGTCGTTTACAATTAACTTTGGATTGATTGAAGCCTCTTTCAATTGGTATATTAAATCATCATAACCAGCGGGCGTTCGTACGTTTGTTTGAGTAATGTTCAACAAATGAGCCAAGTTCGAGTACTTATTATATGACCCATCAGGTCGACGTATTTGTAAATCATCATCAAATGCCCCAATTCTTGCCAACGATAAAGCAATCTTAAGCATTCGAATTTGTTTGTTTTCAATAGTTTTAATATTTGCCTGGACTTGGCGCTCGTATAAATTTTGACGGCGAGATGGACCTGCCGGTGGCCCGGATTGAAATTGCGTCGGCGTTGGTTGCGAGGTTTGCCCTGTTGGTATGATTGAAATGTCGGGATCAGTGGATCGTAAAGCAGAAGGATTAGCCGAGACAGTAAGTTCTGTTGGGTGTGTATCATGTGTCGAGTCCATGTCTTGGTCCGGGTTGTTGAGATCGTACGGCAAAATAACCATAGATTTTGGGTCAGTCATTTTTTCAGTAGACTTCCAATGAGTGCTGCGATTGTAGGTAAAAGAATTGGTAAAAATCCACCACTTTGCGCAATAAGTTGTCCTCTACGTTTTTTAGATTTTTTAGCTTTCTTGCAACAAAATCCAGATAAGATGTGTTGGTGACGCTTGAGTTTTTTCAATTGGTGTGGTTTCAACTTGACGTTGCCTTTTATAGTATTGTAAGCAATTTCACGTATGGCATTGAATGATGTTTGGTCTCCTTTTGTGGCCAAGTCGTCAAGAACAATTTTTCGTGATTTTGATGGTAAACTTGATATTTGTTTTAAATAAGGTAATGCCGTCTTTAACGAGTTTGAGACGAGGTCTGGATTCGCTTTTTTCTTTTTTTGTTTTGATGAAACAGCTGATGTTGGAGCCATAGTTGTTTGTTTTTGTTTCATAATTCAAAATATATCGGTGCAAAACTATGATACTTTGCAATTTTACGTGGTAATTCTTCTCGAAAAATTCGTGTTCGTAATCGATATTTATCGCAAGTATTTGGATGAAAGTCAAACAACAAATAACTATACGGTTTGCGTGTTGCCTTTTTAAATACTTTTCTGAGTTGAGGCACTTGTCCTGTGTAACATTTTTGCCCAATTGTCGCCACTTCGTGAGCAGAATGTATACCTTTCATTACAAAAACATAGTGAGTATTTTGCTTTAGAGTTTGCATGACATGTCCTTGTATGTTAATATTTTGCACAATGAACACAACGCTTATATTTTTGTGATGCGATTCGCGAGTAAATAAATTTGCAAGTTGTTTGTTGTCTTTTAGCTCTTCCATCAAATCATCCAAAATGATTATATGTGGTTTTAATGTGTCGATTGTTTCGGCACTTGGCGGCCCATTTATAAATGATATATTAACATTTGGAATAGGTTTGTGTTCCTGCCACTGCCCATAGCACCAAAGCACGCGCAAAATATCGGTTTCAATGTTGATTAACGTTTTCCAGTTTCCCAATAGGCGGCGTGCCGTTACAGTTTTGCCGCTACTAGTCATACCACTGATCGTACACGTAAACGGGTGTTTAAATTTTAAATCTTGTATGATCGACGTCATTGTTACAAATGATGCAAGAATATTAGTAACGTATACTTATAATAAACGATAATCTTTTGATAAACGAATCATATCTTTATTGTTAAATTAATTTAAAATAGTGTTGGAAAAAAATCAATTAAATTTCTAAAAAATTATGCTCTAAATATGAATTATAATAGAATTAAATACGTATGTATGTGTGTGTTTGTGGGTATGGTTAAATATGGATAAATAGGTGTGGTTTAGTGTAGCATAATGTTTATATTTTAATATGTATATTTTAAAAGTTTAATTATTTGATCAATAGTATTCGCGCCACCTTCTTTGACATCAATGAAGGCACAGAGTTTGGTGATTAAAAGTTTGGTGTTTTTACGAAATTCGGGAATGGTAACTTGAACTTGAAATACGCGATCTTCCTCAGCAACGTTTAACAAATTCATCAAATGGCCAAACTGCTCTTTGAATCTGATTTCAACGCCAATATCCTCCAATACTTCATCTAACAACTCTTCTTTATTGTTATAATTTTTAAAGTATTCCTTGCAAATTATATGCTCGCCGGCTCCATTGATACAGGCAACACATTTGCCTGTAATCGACTGACTGATTTGCTTTCCTAAAACAAAAATAAATAAATTTTGGCAAATTTCCTGTAATTCAAAGCCTTTGGCATTTTGGTGTGCAAGCAAAAATAGTAAAATGGGTTCATTTTCGTTAAGAATTTCGCAATCAGTTTTATTCAAAACTACACCAAAACCTCTTTCATATTCACTTGATGTTATTGAAATCCTATTGTCATCCAAACGAATTCCGGACAAAGTTTTTTTTCCATTAAATATACTTGCAGGCAATGAACTTTGTATAAATGTCATTAACCAATTGAATTGAGTCAGGGATAAAGTTATTCCAATTTTAACATTGTCAAAGATTGAGACGTTTATTTCCAAACGTGTAAATTTATATATTTGTTTGTTAATAGAGTTAACACCTGTCGTTTGAATAACTTTAACATATTTTGCGCAAACTTTATCATTACAAATAACAGTGATAAGAGGGATTTCGTATAAAGTTCTCTTCTCCATTGCTAGCTCAGAAGTGTGATATCAGAATGTATTACAAATGTATTTATAGCAATTATTATGAGGGCGTGGCTTATTTTGCATCTATTCTGTTTGTTTTGATATAATTAATTTGCGCATAAAAAACAATATTATTAAAAATAATATTAAGAAAAATTATTTAAAAATATTAATACTTTTTAGAATTTATAGCCAAATGGGAACGTTGTGTACTCAATTGTAAGCATACGCTTATCGTAAACCAATTGGAATGTTTTCTTTAATTCGTGTGTCAGTATATCGTTATATTTATTAATTTTAAACTTATTTTGCGGCACAGTTATAATTGATGTATTCGATATAAGGTATTTATCAATTAAGTCTTTCATTGAAGTAAAATTAATTAATATATCAGTTTGAAAGTTCAACGATAAACCTTTCACTTTTACAACATAATCGTATTTTTTACAATTTGGATAATATACTTCGTAACTATAATTTTTTGGTCCACATGATAGAAATTTTGTAATGTATGCATTTGGCTCAGCAGGTGTAGATAATTCATTTGTTAACTCCCCTAAATAATTTCCAATTTCAGGAATATAATCATTAGGGTTGGCAACAAAAATGACCGAATCTGTATCAAAATATAAGCATCGCTTTTCCAATTTATTAATGATATTAAATAGTTTCAATCGAGCATAACATGTTACATATGCTGCTATGACAACATTTGAACAATTGCTCTCCTTTTGAAAATCACTTTTCTTATTATATTTAACTTGAATCATTTCATCACCAATTAAATATGCATCATCAACAATAATTGAATTGTCACTAAGTAATTTAAAAAATGATTCCGGTGTTGAAATGTATTCAATTTTTTGAAGTAAACTTGTATTTTGGCCAAATTTGCCCCAAAAACTATTAACTGCTAATTTGAATGTATTCCGTTTGCCTGCATTTGGTTCAATTGATTTTAAATCTAATTTTATTCCTTCTTTCGCGTAATAATCTTTAATGTATTTGTGTTGTTCATCATCTCTTGTACAATTCGGAGGCCATCCACTTGCTTCAACTTTACCTTTGATACAGTCGTTTATAAATTGAGAAAATAATCCGCAATTTTCATCAATTTTTCGAGTGTTTTTAAAATGCCACACTTCAAATATTGTCTTGATAATATACCCAAATTTGAGTGCTGTTTTCAATTCAGGCGTTGCCCATACTCCAATAATTTGTCGATCGTCTTCATTGTGATCACAATAATATAAACAATCTTCGGCACATTTATAACATAAAGTAAATACTAATTTTCCTCGAATTTTTGCAGGCAATATTGGGAAATACAAATTTTGGGGCGGCAAAATTATGCAATACACTAATCCTTCATAGTCATCAATTGAGAGATTTTCAAATGTAGTGATTCTTTGTGGGTGTCCAATAGGATATTTTTCTTCCTTGCAAACATATGGATATAAACTTGTAAAATCGTAATAATATATCTTCTCACTACCGGTACATTCATGATATAATTTATTGGCATTAACTCTACCTCCATAAAAGGCTTCTCTCGGCAATAATGGTGGAGTGAATTTCAATAATTGATAATGTCTTTTATGATTTTTAAAATATGTATCCATTGTCGCACATTGATTAATCATACTTTTTAGTTGACATTCCCATATTGTTGTTACCTTGAACTTTAATTTTAAATAATTTTCTTTCATAACTGTGTTCTTATACAATTCATCCATAGTATGACCCGATATTGGATTAAACGTGTTATATCTTAAACTAGGGAAACATGCTAAACAACCATGAAATAAGCACCCATAAAATTCAAATACTTCACCTGTTTCTTGAATAAATCCATCGCAATAATAACTGTAAAGTCGATACTCGCGTAATATTTGATTCTGCCTCTGTGTTTGCATATAATCTAACCATGCGTTTGCAACATACGATTGATTGCGTTTATGATCGTACCCTTTGGATGGAACAATTGCAATTTCATTTGGTTTAAGATAATTTGTCTTATAAACTTCCATCACACTTTGCGCCAACGTGATACATCGCGTGAAACAATCAATTCCAAAATTAGATTTCCATAAATCTCTAAAAATCATTGTTGCTTTCATTAAAATATTAACGTCGTTTTTACAATATTTAGTCAATTCCACATGAAAATCAAACTTATTATTTTTATTAATATTATACCATTTAATAAAATTTAATCTTTCGTCAGCTTTTTTCAAATTGATTTGATAATAATTTATGTGTGGCAATGTATCCAATACAGTGTACCAATTTTTAGGTAAATTAAATAGATGAGGAAAATCACCTTTTTCACACGAATCAATTCCAAATGTCTTTGGTAGTTGTTTTAGCGACATAGGAAGAAAAGATAAGGAATCAATGAAATTAAAATTTTTAAAATTTAGAGACAATATTTTTGTTCCTTTTCGAATAAGTGTTGGTTTTATATTATTTTTCAAGAAATATTTGATTATAAATTGACAATCATATCCTTTGCTATTATGCGCAATCACTTTAACTTTAATATCTTGTTTTAATTTAGTATTAATTTTAATTTGTTTCAATTTATTATTTAAATCATCAAATAGATAACTTAAAAACAAATTGACACATTGAGTACCCGTAAATTCTTTTGTTTCACTACTGCATAGTTGGCAATATGTAGTTGTTTTAGTTTTAAGGTCACTATTCCAACAATTGTCACAAACTACTTGAATGCAACATAGGTTGGGGCGATGGATTTTATTTCCATCTATTGTTGTTTCAATAAAACTTTCAAAATCATAAAATACAAACACTTTAATTTTATTATCGTCTGTTTCTATATCGTCTTTATTGTTTGGTGTAATATAGCATTCATGATAAGATTGAGACACGATTTGTTTGCAATTTTGACATTTTTGTTGACCACACAAATGTTGTTTTTGTTGATATAATTTTTTGCAGTCTTTGCAGTATTTATACTTTTCACACAATTTTGTTTTAATATGATTGTCGTAACACATTTGTGAAACAAAATATCGATTGCATTTTGAGCAATCAATATTTGATTCTTCTTCGATACATTTATTTGTCGAGAAACAATATTTACATATATTGTCACATCGATGGTTAAGTAAACTCGTATACCCTTTCAAACATTTTTTGCAAAACAAATTACATTTTAAAAATGCTTTTATCGATAACAGACAATCGGCATGATTATCTATAACTAAAACATATAATTGTTTGTCTGCATATTGTCCTTTAAAAATGAATGTTTTCGGTGGAGATACAACTATAAGTTGGTACTCATTTCCAAGTGCATTTTGAAATTTTTCAAAACAATCGTATGAAAATCCAACCGAATTCACATTGAGGCCTGCTTTTTGACACAAATCTAATGCTTTTAATGTTTGAATATTACCAGTGTTTTCACGATATCGTCGCCAACTCTGTTTTCTCGCACCATCAACGTAAATTTGTGATAAAACTATTGCGCGCGCCAAACAAATTCCATCACCTTTTACCGGAACCACTTTATTTGAATTTCTTCTCCACGAATCAATATTTGTATATGACGGCGGATCATGTCGTCCTCCAATCGTTGGAACGCGCACAACAATAACATTAACTTCCAATAGTCCATTTAATAAAAATTCACGTTTGCTTTGGCTTACTTTAATTATTTCATTTGTTAAAAGATCAATATTAAATGATTCTTTTTCGCGGAATGGAATAAATATCTCGTTTTCAAGTTCAATATTTTTTAAAGAAACACGAATCATATCTTTATCATTAAATTCATTCAATATTAAGTCAAGTATTTCAGTTAGTACACGGCTGATTTCGTCAATTATAAATAATAAATCTATATTTTTTCTTTCCGTGTCATAATATAAGTGTAACTCTAAATTTTTACTTTGTGTTTTAAATTTTCTACTATATGTCTGTGTATCACTGACAATTTCGTGGTGAATAAATTGTGACATGGTTAGATAGTGATTAAACAGCTAATGAAATGTTTTTAGAAAGTTCATGCTTTATATAGGTAAACATTAAAGGCGTGGTTAATTAATATTGCAATAGACGTGAGCAATTGAATATGTTTTTATTTATTATTCAATATTAAATACAATTCAATGAATTATTTATTATTTTGTTTATTCATATAAGTTATATAATGCTATATAATATTATTATTATATATTAATGATATATTTAATAATAATATAAATATTTTATGAAAAATAAATACGTTGTGTAAATTTTATTTTAGTTCTACATATTGGGCAATCGCTTATTTGTTGTGCACACAAAGTACAAATCAGATGACCACATGGTGTAAATGAGATGCCAACTTCGTGAACCGTACATATCTTACACGTAAGATCTTCACTCTTTGCAATAGGCGGCGAATTTTGCATCAATTTATTTTGTTTTCTATAATCGGTAAGGAATTTGACTAATTCTAAAAAATCATTAAATGGTTCACCCTGTGCATTGTATCGTAATGTCATAATATCTAACAATTCTTGATATGATGTAACACGTCGTTTGAGTGTTCCCCAAGCAAGACCTGATAACATCCATTCATTTATTATTTCATCTCGATTTGTTAATATCGGTCTTTGAATACCATATATGTTTTGTTTTAAAGCTTGATCAATAAAATCTTCTCCTTTAATATCTTTAAGAAATTCACACCAAGGAAACCATAGAGCATGCTCTGTCCAAGCATCTCGAATGTTGTCTTGAGAAAAATTTCTAATAGTGCAAAAACAACTAAAACATTTTACGCAATCACGGTATCCAACCATATAGAATCCAGCTTCGGCTAATGATTCAGGTGTCATATGACATTGTTGATTCCAATCATTTGTATATGTACTTAATCTTTCGTCATATGAATTATAACTAGGTTTAACAGCCGACTGATTGCTATTTCCCATTATAGCTCTATAATTCAAAATGAGAATATTTTTAAAAAATTATTAATTATATATAAAAATTTTTATTCATTTTATATTTATATAAACGTTAGTAAAATTTAATCATATTTAATAATTATAATGGGTAACAATTGATTTCAATATAAATTTATATATGTATTATTAAATAATTAAAATATACAATCATAAATTTAATTCATTGGACACTTATCAGAAATATTTTGTTAAGAAGTCTACGATTTCCAAAACATAATTTTACAACAGTTTTGGAAAATTCCAGACTTCCAACACATATTATATGCAAACATATATTTAATTCATTGGAAACTCACCAGAAATATTTTGTTGAGAAGTCTAAGATTTCCAAAATTTGACAACAGTTTTGGAAAATTCCAGACTTCCAACACATATAATATGCAAACATATATTTAATTCATTGGAAACTCACCAGAAATATTTTGCTGAAAAGTCTTAGACTTCCAAAACTTAATTTTACAACAGATTAAGAAAATTCCAGACTTCCAACAGATAATATGCAAACATATATTTAATTCATTGGACACTCACCAGAAATATTTTGTTGAGCAGTCTAAGACTTCCAAAACATAATTTTACAACAGTTTTGGAAAATTCCAGACTTTCAACACATATAATATTCAAACATATATTTAATTCATTGTAAACTCACCAGAAATATTTTGTTGAGAAGTCTAAGACTTCCAAAACTTGACAACAATTTTGGAAAATTCCAGACTTCCAACACATATAATATGCAAACATACATTTAATTCATTGGAAACTTACCAGAAATATTTTGTTGAAAAATCCAAGTCTTCCAAAACTTGACAACAGTTTTAAAAATTTCTAGACTTATTTGAACATAAAAAACTTTTAGTTTGGAAATGTCCACATGTCCGCAGCCTTACCTTCAATAGTGTATAAAAGATAGAAGTTAAAGTGAAGAGAGTTTATAATAGAATGATTGTAAACTTGTGCTGTTGTACATATATGAAGCGCTTCTCTGAAGCACTTAAGCCCCTCCTTGTCTTCTTATTGGATAAAATCGGAGTTGCGCACATGGCTGTGCGCAGTCAAATGTTTGCTATTGGCTACGTTGGATGTTGATTTTGGTAAGACTCCGTTGATATATTCATTGTTATTTCTACTTTTATATATAAACAATATAAAATAATCATATTGATGATTAATTAAGGTTTCCGGAATCTTTATAGCGACATATGATATATCAATGGAAAGGTTTTATCTATACCAAATTATTGATACAATTTAAAAATTTGGGAGAAGTTCGTGAACTGATTCAACGCGAAAATTTTTTACCATTGGTTTAACATAAATGTCTGTGTATCACATTTTTTTCCTATCATCATAATTTATTTAAGTGTATTGTTTTGTCTTACAAATAGGGAAGCAATAACCTCTCAAGGACCCGGTTCACACACATATATTTTGTATATAACTACTTTATACTGCATTTCAGAAGGGGGATTTTACCCCCTAGGGGTACTCAAAGCAACAACAATAAAAGCGCTTTGCTATGTAAACAATTGTAAGTGTGGACTAACAACCACATTGACCTTCATTCCTGAGGGGGGAATTTTACCCCCTGGGGGGAGAGACAGTCACAGACATATGCATTTAGCGCACAACCGTTTTGCCATGTAATATAGTTTTCCAGACAAGAGCTCCCCTGCATTCCTGAGGGGAAATTTTACCCCCTGGGTTATAGTCTGCTGTGTGGACCACATATATTGCTTTTCTTGTGAAAACACATTGACCTTCATTCCTGAAGGGGGAATTTTACCACCTGGGGGGAGACAGTCACAGACATATGCATTTAGCGCACAACCGTTTTGCCATGTAATATAGTTTTCCAGACAAGAGCTCCCCTGCATTCCTGAGGGGAAATTTTACCCCCTGGGGGAGACAGTCATACTAAGGTCCGATAACAAACAGCATATAGTCTGCTGTGTGGACCACATATATTGCTTTTCTTGTAAAAACACATTGACCTTCATTCCTGAGGGGGGGAATTTTACCCCCTGGGGGAGACAGTCATACTAAGGTCCGATAACAAACAGCATATAGTCTGCTGTGTGGACCACATATATTGCTTTTCTTGTGAAAACACATTGACCTTCATTCCTGAAGGGGGAATTTTACCACCTGGGGGGAGACAGTCACAGACATATGCATTTAGCGCACAACCGCTTTGCCATGTAATATAGTTTTCCAGACAAGAGCTCCCCTGCATTCCTGAGGGGGAATTTTACCCCCTGGGGGAGACAGTAACAGTACTTACAAACAACTTAATACATTACATATAGTATGTAGTGTAAGATAAGTGATGAGAGCGCCACAGCGGAGCTATCATAACGCATACATTTAAAGTAATCAGAAATTTTTATCGCTAATTAATTTGCATTTCCGGAGTCTTTATATTGACATATGATATATCAATGGAAAGGTCTCATCAATACAAAACTTTTGATGCCATCTAGAAATTTGGGAGAAGCCCGTGCGGCAGATCCAGAGCACAAAATGTCTGCCA
>CAJPIZ010001230.1:0-17777 GCA_905368565.1 Medioppia subpectinata | reverse complement strand
TATTTCGATATAAATTCAAAACAATATAATTTTATTTAAATATAAATACATTTCAATAAATTTTAATAATAATTTAATATTACATTCAAAATAATAATTACATTTGATTTTCAGTTTGTATTTAAGATTACAATCAATTTATTTTCACTAATTATATAACCGATGGCTGAAAACACTTCAGGAAATTATATCCAGAATCGATTAATAGCTCCCATAAAATACCAGCGCTTTTGTGGACAAGAAATATATAGAGAATGTATGAATCGTTTCAATAAAACTCAAAAAAGAAATTAAAACAAATTTATTGCTAACAAAATGTGTGTAAAAAACAAAATTAAAAGTGTTATCTATAATTGAATAATAGCTGCACTCAAAACACAAATTGAATTTAAAACTTTAACAAAAGGATTAATTAAATACAAATGCATTAAAGAAAAAATTGTGATAAATTAATATTCAAATTAGATTTTGTTCTCTAAATAACCTAAAAATAGATATTTTTATTACATTTTTAAAAAATGTGATTCAGATTATGATTTTTGAATAATAATTGTATTCAAAGTGAGAATCAAATGACTGATGAAATTCAGAATTATTATTATTATAATTATTAGGATTTATCGATATTCAGTAATATTATGGCTATTTTTGGGATTCAATGGCCAAAAATAGTTACAATAAAAGTGTTGTCTTCACTGGACATACATTGTGTTGAGATCTCATGAATCAAACAATTATTAAATTATTTAATCTTCTATTAAAACATTTAAATAGTGGTAAACAAGTAGTTGTAATGATTTGAAAGGTTGGATGGAATGTGAAAAATAATGATAATTAATAGTAATAGCGATTCAGTAAAACGTTGTATAATAGTTGCGGGCAATCGCGATGTCATTAGTTTCAATCATGAATTGATTTATCATTTTCATTAAAAAATCGATGGGAATCTAAAAATATATTAGTTTTGGTAAAATGTGCTCAAAAGTGGTACACAAATCACAAACTAATCGTACGATTCATTCAAAAAATGTCTGATCTCTTAATCAAATAAGTGGATGAAAAAGAGCACAAATATAAGCTGTCACTCGAATAGTGTGTGTCTTAAGGCAAATGGCAGTCGAGAGAGAAATAAATAGAAAATATCGTTTAAAAGTATTAGTTATACAAAAGTTGCGATTCCAGTCATGGGAGTCGTCGCCTCTTCGCGTCTCTTCTTAGGTCCGTATTCACCGATGAAAGAGCCGTCTTCGCCGAACTTGGATGAGTCGCCCTCTCCGTAGTCGGCCATTGAGTCCGTATCACTCTCTGCCTGATGTAGACTGTTGTTCAGCGACTGACGACTCCCCCGATGGTGTGGCCCACCGGCGCCTCCCAGAGGTTTATTGTATTCATTAAAACCCGCCTCTTCGTAGTCTTCGCGGCCCTGAGCCGCCTCTTTCTCGTGCACCGAATACTTTCCGCCCCTATTTCTCTTCACTATACACACCAATACAACCAACACTATAATCAGGGCAATGGCGCACATCATCCCAATGAACCATGGTGCAAAATTGGCCAAATGAGCTGTGCTATCGGCACCGGGACCTAAACCATACAATATTCATATTAAACATCAAAATTATGCAAAAATTAATTCTTATTAGTGTTTGTTATGTGAATGTAAGCGAAATTTTGCTCAAATAATGGGTTAAAATTCGTTATTTATATATTTATAATGCATTCAATTATCAGAGAAAATGTTAAGAAATTCTTAAGGATTAAGACATTTCTTAAGGAATAACTATCGATAGCAACCAAAGCCTCAATGAACCGCACAATCTATTAATGTTTTATATAAAACGCACGAGAAATGATACCACTGGACGAGATCTCCTGTGTCTCACTGGGCGTCTCAAACTGGCCGTCGACGGCCACCACTCGGATCTCGTATGTCTTGTCCTCTTCTAAGCCTCTGATGGGAACAACCAATGAGTCCTGATTCTCATCTTTAGCGGTATTCATATATCTCTCCGTTCCTTTTAAATCACATCATTATTAGATAAGAAACCATTCAATCAATAAAACCAATTAAAACCTACCTTTAAGTCTGTACTGAACATAGAAATAACTGCCGGGCTTTTTGCCATTTCCTGTCGTGGGATTCCACTGCACTCTGAGCTCATCCTTGCCGTCAATTGTCTTTCTGTGATACCATTCAAACGACGGTTTATCCGGATATTCAGCCGAGTCTTCGGATTTAGTGCTCAGTTCGATATAATAGGATTCTCCCAATCCCTTAGAAGTGGTCGCGTGAATGGTTACCCTGTATTTGGTTTGAGGCATAAGTCCCGCGAGTCTGGTATTGGTTAGCATCGGGTCTTCGATTTTCGGGTGCCGTTCGAGTCTACTGTCTAATTGAGTTCCGATCACTTTCTCATAGAATATACGATAACCGTTGAGCACACCATTGGGCTCTTCAGGTCGTCCCCAAAACAGATACAATGCGTTCGATCCGAGAGCTATGCCGTCGAACGAAGACACGGGACCAGGAGTTCCCTCCGGAGTCGTGATTATGATTTCATTGGAATAATCACTGCTATAGGCGTCGTTGAAGACCACAATTCGGGCGTAATTTTTAGCAAAAGGCTTAAGAATATTAATAATCGCTTGAGTGACGTTCGGTGGGATCGACACTTCGCGCATATGCTTCTGATCCTCTTCGGCGACCCACGTCTGGATCTTATAGCCGCGGAAGTGTCCCCTAACACTGTCGGGCTGTACCGGATTCCACGACAACATCGCCGCCTTCGCGTCTCTGATCTCTTCTAAACGGAAGTTCTGCGGTATTTGCAGCGGTTTGTCTTCACCCGAATAGCCGATCACTTCTGTGGCCTGAATGTGCGCCTGGCCTTTGCGGTTGTGCGCCTCCACTCGTATGCGGTAGGGCTTGAAAGTGGGCTGATTGTAGATCACATGAGTGGCATCTTTCCAGTTGTCAATCACTTTCGTATCCCACGGAAGGCCCGGAATGTCGTTTCGCTTCCAAAACACTTTGTAAAAGAAATGCTGTCCATTGTGTTCGATGGGAGGCATTGGTGTCCATCTGATGACCAGATTGTCGGGTGACGTTCCTCTGCCGACAACGTTCTCGGGGTTCCGATGCGGCACTTCTTCTTGCGTTGAGCACATACTCGACGCACCGCTCGCTTCGCTCGAACCGATTTTGTTGCGGGCGATCACTCGGAATGTGTAGTTAGCCCACGGGCTCATCGCTACTTTGAATTTAGTGTCGGGCGCCGGGATGTTGACGAACGCGTCCTCCCAGTTGTCCGGCGAGAAACTCGTGTTGAATTGAATGCTGTAACTAAGTATGGGTGCCCTGCGATCACCGGTGGGCTGCCATTCAACGAGCGCTGTGTTCACATCGCATTCAACGCCAATAATTTCGGGCGAATTGGGAACGTCTTGAACGGTAAGAGTGGCCTCTCGTGTGTCGGAATCCAAATCAGTTTTGGCGACACACGTATAGATACCGGAATCCAGTTCTTTGGTGGTCGTGATTGTGAGCGAATTGTCGGCCGCCTGTACTATACGCGGGTCGTGGTCTAAGTCTATCTTTTTCCCGTTGAACGCCCACTCAATCACGAGGGAAAGGGTTGAGTCGGCCTCAGCGTTGCACCGGAAGACAGCCATTTTACGTGCGGCCACTTCAAAGTTTTCGGGCGCGTGTGATATCTTTGTCTTTCCCTTCACTTGCAACTCTCCGCTCGCGTCTTCATCGCCAAAACGATTGGTTGCTTTGCATTTATAATTACCGGTGTCTGTCATCAACACTCCCGTAATTCTTAAGTCTCCGCTATCGAGCACTTCATACCGACCACCGGTCAGTTCCTGTCCATCCTTTTCCCATTTGACGATCGGTTTGGGCGCTCCAAACACTCGACACCTTAATGTTGTCGTTTGAGTGACAACAGCCCGAGAGACCGGTTCGGGTCGTTCTGTGATAGTGGGCGGGAGTTTCAGTACATTGAGATAGAAGTCCCTGAAGGCGTATCCGTGAACATTGGATGCGTTGCATTGAAAGACCGATGTGTCCACAGTCTCTCTCAGATCATTCACAGTGAGAACAGTTCCCTCCACTTTGCGGCGATTATTAGTCGGCGCCTTTTCAATGGGCACTCCGTTCACAAACCATTGCAACTTTGGTTCGGGAATTCCCGACGCAATGCATTTGAAGGAAACTGTTTCGCCTTCGGCTGCGTTCGTGTCGTTCGGGTATTCAATCCAAAACGGGGCCGCATTTACCTTCACTTCCATGGCGTGAGTTTTTTGGCTACCGATGCCGTTACTGGCGGTGCACTCATACACACCTATGAGAAACACAATTATAACAATTTAATGGTAAAATACGAACCGATATAAACAAAGCAAACCTTCATCATTGAAGTCGACTTTATTGATAACTAAAGTCTTGCCGTAGTTGTTGTATGTGAATCGGGACCCGTCGAGTCTACTGCCCCTTTTGCTCCAAGTAATGTCCGGGAGTGGAGTTCCCCCGTAAATACAATGCAATTCTAACCGTTGGTCCTTAAGCGCAGGCACTGATGGCGGAGATGTGTATTGCATTAAAGGCGGATGACTGGCCTGTCCTGAAGTACCCGATGCTTCCACTTTAAGATTCGTTTTGCCGCCGACTTTGTATTCAGTCCTGAAGACCGAAGTGGCAGAACAGGCGTACTTCGCGTCGTCGAACATGTCCTGTCGGGTCACGTTTGAGAAGTGGAGTCTGCCCTCCGGGTCGACCGTCAGACGCGAACTGTTAATACTTCGGAGAGCGCCTGTATTGGAGAGTATGATCCAGAAGATGGATGGCTTGGGATAACCGGTGGGAGGGTTGCAGTCGATAGTGCGCGGCTCTCCTTCGCTCACATAGACGTCCTGCACCTCTTCGTCGGCGAATGAGTTGAGTTCTGATTTGCGGAGGAAAACGGCGTTTGAGACACTAGTGCCGTGTTTGTTCTCTGCGAAACACTGGTACAGCCCTTCGTCCACACTATCGGGTTTAGTGAAGACAAGAGTGCCTCTACGCGGCTGTTGATTGATTCGCTTGTCATACGCGACATAATTAAATTCTAAACCGTTTTTAATCCACCGATAAGTAGGCTCTGGATCTCCTTTGGCCTCGCATTCGAGCACAAAGGGTCGGTCGGCCTCATCACTGGACTGCGAGACCTGATATAGTTGTTCATAAGGGGGTTGTTTGATGATAGATGGGGGCGATTGAACACATTGGATACCATTTAATAAACTTAATACTATCACTAAAAACATATAAATTGTATGCATTTTATTATGATTTGATGCAAAACTGGTTTGTGTTGTCAAATATCTGATGGCTTGTAAATATCTGTATAAGAAAGGCATTAAGAATATATTATATACAATGAAAATCACAATTTAATAATGAGATGAACATAACATAAAATGCATTTTCGAAACATGATATTAATATCCATTAAAATTCTTATACATTGTTTGTAAGGGCTGAGATGAGGATGTTTTACATCATTAATATATTGTACATAAATACAGAGAGACTGTTGGGTAGGCTTCAAACAATTGACTGAATTTAATGAATTGAATTAATGTTGAAGTGAGTGATGGATATAATCTAATCATTTGCTGTCACTATAATAATAATGCCATAAATTCTGGTGTTTGGCCTCGCATTCGAGCACAAAGGGTCGGTCGGCCTCATCACTGGACTGCGAGACCTGATATAGTTGTTCATAAGGGGGTTGTTTGATGATAGATGGGGGCGATTGAACACATTGGATACCATTTAGTAAACTTAATACTATCACTAAAAACATATAAATTGTATGCATTTTATTATGATTTGATGCAAAACTGGTTTGTGTTGTCAAATAACTGATGGCTTGTAAATATCTGTATAAGAAAGGCATTAAGAATATATTATATACAATGAAAATCACAATTTAATAATGAGATGAACATAACATAAAATGCATTTTCGAAACATAATATTAATATCCATTAAAATTCTTATACATTTGTGTTTAAGGGCTGAGATGAGGATGTTTTACATCATTAATATATTGTACATAAATATTCTCTCTGACAACCCATCCGAAGTTTGTTAACTGACTTAAATTACTTAACTTAATTACAACTTCACTCACTACCTATATTAGATTAGTAAACGACAGTGATATTATTATTACGGTATTTAAGACCACTATATGAGAGTAGAGACAGTGAGAGCGCCGATAAGAATATAGCATTAAATTCTTATAACTAAAACCAAAAACAAATAATATTTTCAAACGCTTTGAAGATAAAACAACTATTCAATTAAAGCCATGTATTAATTTAAGTTCAAAAGTAATAATACCTTTAAATAGTGGTATTGTATAGTAATTAGATTTAGATAAACAAGTTTTAGACTATAATTTCCGATTCAATTAAAGCGTCGACTCAAACGACAATGACTTTTGGCTTACAGTTAAGTAATGATAATAAAAAACGATGGGAAAGGTTTGACTCCGACTAAAACTAAACTAATATTTAAAATGCTTTTCAAAAGCCATTAGTGGGCTATAATATGACAACGATTTGCTGATTCATTAGTTAAATAATAATATAAAAGTCGATAACATTTAATATGTAAAGTATTTTTTGCAACTATAATGCAATCAAACAAAAACTAATAATCAATTTGTAATGAAATTTAAATAATGAACTGAAAACAGCATTTTGTTATTCAATTCATACGGAACTGAAAACTACTATAAGTTATATAACGATAGCGAAGAAGAAGTGAACGCAAAGTATCTATAAATATCTCTTATGACAAAAAGGATCGTTTCAAACGATTATTGCTATTACTATACGTACGGAAGCGTTTCAATTGAAATACAAGGTTAGCCATAGAGTGAAAGAGATAGACAGAGAGGGCTTAAGAGTTTTTATTTTGTAAACTTGAATGCATTAAATAAATTGTAAAAATAAAAAAAATAAATATAATATAAATAATAAAAGCAATGTTGGGGTCTATAGTACTGTTGTACACATCTCTTAGTGACAGAAATACATCGCCAGTGAAGTCATAGAAAGAGGAGATGCAAAATAAAAACACACTAAACATTGAGTTATTTTATTGCACTGTATAATGGTTTGGATGTAAAAAGCTTTTAACAATAACTACTACTTTTGATGCCTAAAGCCATTACTATTTGATGTTTGATTGGGAGGACTGGGAGGAAGTTTGCCTGAGATTAGCGTACATTTTTTGCCGTACATTCCTATCTGTATATTAGAGCACACCTGCCATAAGCCATAACAACATTACATAACATTTACAACACATACAACTGGCCCAACAAGTGATGTATTACAACACTATTACCGCTGTATTTAATACACATTACATCTACTAATAGTGTGTGGGCTATGTTTGGACACAATCACCACTTCAAACACCACACCAAACCTCCCCTTCAATCAAATCGATTCAATTTACACATTGTTTTCAATGTATTTCTCTAATTATTATTCATTTCTAGCGATGAATGCTTTTTCAAACACTTTATGCATTAAATATGCATTTAATTTAATATTCAAATGCTTTGCAAATGTTATCGTTATTAACCTTAAACTCTATAAATATCTGATTTGAATTTCAGGTCTTGTGAAAAGAGTTGTAAATGAATGCAAATATAACTCAAGAAAACAAATAAAATATGATTAAAGAGATTGAGTTTATCTCATATTATCTCTTATAATATATGATTATCTTATTCTCGATAAAGAATTACATAAAAAGTTTATCATTTCCTTAAATAATGCCATAAATTATATGTTTTTAGATCTTAAACACTAAACACTAATGAAATATTCATCAAATGCTTTAAAACTAGTATTCAAATCAATATTAATAAAACATTCAAAGCATTAGTTTTATAGCAAAAGCCTTGAATAGCTGTCTAATGGATCCGTTGATAGGATTAGATTGAAGTGAATTATTGTGTGAATTCACATACAATACATCACATGAACTTGTATATGCTATAACATGCTTAGAAGTTTATGCATGTATTGCACTTATTGGTGAATTCATTGTGTTAAACGCATTGATATCTTAAAATCAAGTAATTTGTAATTGATATTAAATAAATAAATGTTCAATTATTAAATAAATATCAATTAAAACCTATTATAAAGTCAAATTACTATGAATTCAATTCACTAAGTACAATACATGCATAATCTTCTAAGCATGTTATAGCATATACCAGTTCACATGTCCATCACATCCGAGTCAGTGACCAATCAATGGCTATAAGCCATCAACTCTTACAGCCTCTCTCTCTCTCTCTCTCTCTCTCATACATTTGATTGTGTGTTAAATCAAACTGAATGTACATCAATATTAATAAAACATTCAAAGCATTAGTTTTATAGCAAAAGCCTTGAATAGCTGTCTAATGGATCCGTTGATAGGATTAGATTGAAGTGAATTATTGTGTGAATTCACATACAATACAAGTGTACAGGTAGTGTAGGCTCAGTCACTGGTTAGTTACCGATATTCGGTAGTTGAGAATGTCGGAGAGAGAGAGAGAGAGAGAGAGAGTATGTAAACTAACACACAATTTAGTTTGACTTACATGTGTATATTAGCGTAAGTGTTGTGTCTGTTTATGAGCCACACATCGCGTGTTTGGCGACAACTCTATAGCCTATAAGACCTATCGGTTTGTCATTAAGTGAGTCGCCGATGACTCACCTGACAGTACAGTACTGTATATAACATATACTATATTAATAGCAATACATATAACGTCTAATCCTTTTATTACATCACGTAATCTAAGCGTACGTTCAATACATAGCATACACTCAATACACCTATCGGTCTAAACAACGCCCAAAAAATATCATATACTATATTAATAGCAATACATATAACGTCTAATCCTTTTATTACATCACGTAATCTAAGCGTACGTTCAATACATAGCATACACTCAATACACCTATCGGTCTAAACAACGCCCAAAAAATATAAGCAATACATATGTATGTAATCGTTATTATGGCTGTAAAACATAGGCATCCCTTTCGCCGATTATTGGCACCACTTTATGCACTCAATTGTATAACAATTGCATTACTATTCAAATAACATTTCTTATCAATGAAAACAGAGTCTAGAAATCGATAACAACACAAATGATTGATTAGTTTTGAGGCACAAAACACTTACCCATTAAAAGTCATATCAAAATAATGTTTGAATCAATTGTTTTGCGGGCAAAACAAAAATCGTCTTCAGTAGGGATGCGGTCGCCGATGAGATGATGGCATCAAAACGATGGCTATTTTAATGGTAGACACTATTGGCGTGTAATGTAATGATGGCATCAATCAAGTGATGTCCACTTCTTGTGCAATATCTGGCGAAACACATTCAACAGTGAAAGAGAGACTCACATCACTGTTAACGGCATTTTGAACGCAATGCCAGTCAACACAACAGTCAACACAAATGCCATTCAATTCAATACTAAACCCAAACACTCTTTCGTATCTGCAGTGCTCTCGCAGTCTCTCCCATAGGGCTCTCATAGGGCGCACCTCAACGCCAACACTCACTCACTGGCCATACATTACGGCACACATTAGGCCAACCCCTGCGCCCACACATGCGTTGCCTCAACCCGTATAGCATATAAGCGCCCCCTCTATAGAGTCGGGCCGTAATGTATGGCTACAGGAATCGGGAATAGGCTTTAAATTGATGCAAAACTTATAGAAAATAATTGATTTGTTATACAATTTATTGTTTAGTTTCTTATGTAATCGTTTTCAATACACTTCTCAGAAAAGGTATTTCTTTGACACTCTCTTGTGTGGACACAAACAGTGCGTTCAATGCATACAAATAGACATTATTTGTGATATAAGCGACACTTGAATGAAAAAACACGTGATTATAAGCATTGAATAACACAATCGATGAAAACGTGAAAACATTTAAATTAATAGCGAATTAATTGTCGGATTAAAAGCCAAACCGAAGCCAAACAATGAATATCCGTTGCGCTAAAGTAAGTCATATCTAAACACATATGTGATTGTGATGTATACTAATGGTGTGGATGTGTTTGTGGTGATGATAATAGCCGTCGGATCTGATGAATATGCAACACTGCAACCTCTTATGTCTGCCGGAGAACTATCAGATGAAGTACTACTTCTATCACGGCTTGTCGTGGCCTCAGCTGTCATACGTGGCGGAGGACGAGAGCGGAGCCATTGTTGGCTATGTATTGGCCAAAATGGAAGAGGACTCGGACGACGACCCTCACGGACACATCACTTCGCTGGCCGTCAAGCGGTCGCACCGACGGCTCGGTTTGGCGCAGAAACTGATGGATCAGTCGTCGCGAGCGATGATCGAGTGTTTTAACGCCAAATACGTGTCACTACATGTCCGCAAATCCAATCGCGCGGCACTTCATCTCTACGCCAATACACTTCGCTTTCAGATCAACGAAATTGAGCCCAAATATTACGCCGACGGAGAGGACGCCTACGCTATGAAACGCGATTTAGTGGACTTCGCAAAGATTAATGGACTCAAACCCGCCGACGCCAACACTTTCTGGGATTCCCATAAGTCTTCGTCCAGTAAAACAAATAAAGACAAAGAAGAGTAGTCTTTAGTCTTTCCCGAAGACATAGTTTTCGCCACTTATTTTGTAAATGACATTAAGTTTTATTTAATTTGTTTCCCAAACAATAAATCATTGATTTATTAAATTTAAAAGTGAAGCGTGACTTATTTGCAACCCATTTATAAATTATAAGTACCGGTATATGACCCGGTAATACCCGTATTTTTAAGGTATACCTCAATTATTAAATCCACTTAATTCTAGTTCTAATAGAAATTACGGTAATTTAGAAGTCGGTAAAAACAAGGAATGGAAAGCAAACACATAACACATCCCAAAATGAAAGTAACGAATATAGCGTAAGAAAGGAGACATTGGGACCGATGTGTGAAACATGAAAAATGATTAAACAGCTCAATTTGATTCATTTAAAGATAGTGATTCATACATTTTTTATATCCAAAGGTTTGCCATAATTGGAGTACAAGTAAATGAAACAATACATACAATTGTATGTTTAAATGCCAACAAAAACAAATATAGACAAATTCTTTGCACTTTTTATTTGTTAAGATTAAGATAGTAAATATATTAAGATTCTTATATTTAACTCAATTACTGATAATAAAACTTCCTGTTTCACAGCCATTGAATGCCTGACACTATGCTATTGTATGTATGAAATATATGAGTCTTATTAACAGTAATTGAATAGTGATTTAAATAATTGATAGTTAGATAATTAAAGTTGAAATTGACATAAAAGACATTTTATAAAACATTATGGATTAGCGAAGAGAATCGGTATCTTCTGAATTGCATTCACTTATATTTGAGATTCTAAATGAATACACAAGAAATTCAATTACGATATTAATATTTGTTACATTCATTGTGTGATTCACTCACATATTTGTTGATTCAATTAGCAGATCATTGGGAACCACAGGAATCGGTCGACCGGTGTTTGAATCATAAATGAATTGCATTTTAAGAAGTGCTGAACAGAATTTATGCCCCATTTCTGTCAACTCATTGATACCGAGATGCATACCATCGTAGAGGCCCTGATCACAACCCGCTTGCGAACACTCCAGAGTATAACTCGCTTTTAAACCCAATTCTCTCCAAACGGTGATTCTAGCCGTCGGTTCTCTACTCTCCTCTATATTATAGGAACAACTGTTAAGACTAAATGCCGGCGCCATTGACTCCAATAGCAATGGAAACGCCAAATGACTGCTATCTTCGGAAGGTTTGTTTCTATCACTTCTTTTCCATGACATCGACGGACAACAGCCGTAAACGAAGATATTCTTCCTGCGAGAGTGTCCGTGAAAGTCGACTAAAATGACTGGATTTGTATTATTCGATACGTGACTCAAATATCTTATCAAAGATTTCATGTGATATACTGTCGGATGGAGGAGAGGGTCGGGTCGACGCCACTGTCGATTCAGGTCTTCTCCCTGCGCTCCCGTCCGCGAGCTTAACAAATGGATACAATTTTGTTACAGTTTTGCAATCAAAAGCACGTTTCGTCAGTCAACTCACTTTCCATTGATAACTCCGTCCGGATTAGACATCGGAACTATTTTGAAGACATAGTTGTCGAGCAACTTGTGGGCCGACATCTTATCGCTTAATAAGAAATCAATACATCCCTTCAGAATCCACGAGGCATTCGTTTCGGACGGATGGACGCGACCTAATAATACCACATATTGACGGCCAGTCTCTTTACGCGGCGGTTTAGAGCTGGTTATAGTGAGCACCGGTACCTCATTGCCGGCCAATGATGTGCACAGAGTTTGGTGTCGGAAATATGTATTACACGAATTGTGACAGTTTTGCCAAAAGTGAATACAACTCTTCAAATATGTATAACTGTGCGGATAATTAAACGCTAGAAAGCAGTCGTCGTTTTCAAATGGAAATACTATATTAAAAGTTAAAGTGTAATAAGTTTTGCCGTTCATTAGACTGTCGATTGAGTCTTCTTTGAGATAATGGTTGCGATAGTAAGCGATTGAATGTCCGACTCGTTTCCAAAACGGTTTATCACAGATAAGGGATTCTTTGGTCGAAAACATGACAGGCCTCTGACCCTCATTGAAAAGACTGCTTTGCTTTTCGCAATTAATTATATTAAATACATATTCTGTGTCTGCATTCATATTAGACACTTTGAAATAAAACCACTGGACATGAGAACTGGTGTTAATGTCTGTGTTTAACAAAAGTGTGTATTCATTGGACAATAAATCGTTTTGCAATACTTTTCTCAAGTTTCCGCTTTCGAATCGAGACTCAAATTGAAGTTTATTTTTATGCAAAGTTTTTGCCCCGTTTTCGACATCAAAGACGACAAACCATTCTTTAGTTTTCCTGTCATTTCTTTGAGTGATGTGTTGCATGAGTTTAGTTCTGGCCGTTTCCCACGAACCCTCCGATTCGTTCATAACCATTGCCTCCAACTTATTGTTTCCTAAGTTTGCGGCCAATTCTGGTTCCGCTAAAGTGACAATCGGCTGAATACTTATGGTTTTTGCCGACATTTGTGTATAGACTTGACGCCAGTCCGCGCTCTCCATGAAAATATCCTTTCGTTTGTCTTCTTTAGCACTTTTTAACATCTCTTGTATTGCATTCATATCTACTTTATTGTCCTTACGATCGTCAGAATCAAGTAATTCTGTTTCATCGATAGATTTGTTGTTATCGTTGTTTTGAGAGTTTAAAAAACATCCACAAAATAAACTTTTGATGTTTTCAATACTTCTCTTTCTTTCTTTGTTCACTTTTGGCTCATTAATTGTGTTATTCTTTTGCCTAAACTCTGGATTCAATTCAAAATCTTTAAATTCTGGGAAATACTGTTCATATGAGATAATATCACTTTCGGATGAAACCGATTGACTATCAAACTGTTCATTAGATTCATTGTCGGAATCGCTTTGTTCTGAAGATTCATAGGTCTCGTCGACATTGCATTCATTTCCGTTTAAAGTTCCGACAAATTCTGGTTTATAACTGGACTCTCCATTCAATGGTATATCAAATGTGTTTGGATTAAAATGCGAATCCAGTGGTAGTGGCAACGGATCCATTAATCTCTGTACTACAAGACTAGATAATCGGAATACTCTATTCAAGTGTCCCATCTTTTTTGTTTGGATCTTATTGTCGATAAAACTTTGCATAAAAGCTAAGATCTTTTTGTCAATTAATGAATGCAACAAATGATCTCTTCCGGCCCTAACATAAGACAGGTGTAGATAAACTGTCAAAACACTATAAGAATATCGCAGAGTTTTAAGAATATTCTTGTCATTCGTCTCGAAAGTACTCATAAGACGAATGCATTCATCAAAAAGTGTGGACAAAGTCTTCATATATTGTGCGGGACTTTTAAGAATATCACAAATTCCTTCCTCTGAAATCAAAACAGAGTTTTGTATAAGAAATACAATTTAAGTGAATATTAGATGAATAGTAAATATATTAAAATAACAATCCAAAGACTCACTGCAACGACAAACTAATGCTAACACTTCGATGGCATGTGTGGACGTGGAAGACATGTTTTTATGAATTGTGAGAATGATATCAATTATATTCACTAATCCATTGTCTGAATGCATCTCTAAAGACAAGATATCATTGGTGTTTGGAGTGCAAAGAATGGGCGCACATAAGGCTCTCATCTGAGCTAAGAATTGGTAATAAATATGGAAATAAATGCTAAAATCCATTAGAAATGACACTAAAATACTTACAATTTTTTAGGAAATTCTTTAAATAGCATAGAATTGCCGAAACAATCTTATATTTATGTTTCCAGTGCTTTAAAGTATACAAACTTTTAGTTAACGATGACTTATGTTTTGCGTGAATTTTTTGCACAAATTTTTTATCTGAAATTTATTTATTTTGTTAATACATTTGAAACTCAAATAAAAAGTGATATATTTATCGATATGCAAAATGATGGAAACGACTTACGATGAGATAGTTTTGTCAAAACGATATAAAATGTTTCAATAATGGGTTCGCTTCCAAGAATACTATCCTCCAGAAGAAGTAAATTGTCGATCAACTGATCGTCACATATGATCAGAAAAGCCTTTTCCTTGCGGTTTGCATTGGGTTGAGAACTCAGAATCGATTTAACGATTAATAGGCAGTTGTGTTGAATATTCAAACCATTCATATTCTCAGTCTTTGAGGAGTTTTATATAAATAGTTAGCAAAAAATGAAAAGAAAATTTTTAGTCAAATAATGCATTCGTAAACTAAAAGAAATCGGATATTAATGACACACATCTGTAAATAATATATGGGAAAAACATTTACCAAAAATAACTTTCGATCAAATCTGATATAAAATTCTTAAGTGAAAGTAAAAAATAAAATTAAAAATATTTAACTTTTTTAAATCTGGAAAAAATCCAAACCATTGCTGATTGGAAAGAGAAATATTACAAATGCTAAACAGTTATATAAATGTTTTAAAACTACTGTTTCTGTGACTAAAAAGACTTTTTTCTTATTGAATATAAAAACTAAGGAATTCGACATAATTTAGAGCTCGACTGAAAGTGTTGGCAACAAATGATTATAATTATAACATATTATTGGCTCTGTTTTATAAATACCTGAATCAAAGTCTTCAGGACTGACATCACATTCTTTATATCAAAGTCGAGAATTTGGTTTAATTTGCCTGAAATCAAACAGTTATACAATACATCTGTATTTGAAAATGAAAAAACAAATATATCCTAACAACAAGTTATAAACAGACAGAGAAAGAGAGGGGAGAAATTGTTTAATCTTACCCTCAATATTAGGATCATTTAAAAAGTCAATGAGTTTTGGTTGACATTCAGTGACAGGAATTTTATTATCAATTTTGTGATCGCATTCAACATCACTGTTAGTTTGCAACTGCATTGCATTCGTGTTAGTCTCGTAGCTATTCATTGAATACCATTAGATCTTAATTCACAATAAATGCAATCAATATTAATGAAAATTGAAAATTTAAATTTTAGGAAAATCTTCAATGTTTTAAGTTTTATAACAAAAGATGAATAAATTAAAAACAATTTATCAAATAATTAACTCTTTGACAGTGAAGTGAGTCTGAGTAACAAAAACAAGAATATTCTGCAAACAATATTCCACACTATTTGGCACTGAATTCAAAAAATTTGTTTTCTTTATGGCAAAAAAACTTAATTAAATTATTATTTAATGGTTTTTTAAATATTAAAAATTTATAAACTAATGATAAGCTCGTGATATATTAAGTTACAATCACTTTTCATATTCACAGTAACTGAAAATTGTTGAAACCAATAGTGGAACATAACTTTAACTCGTGTAAAAATAGCTTAACTTAACAATGTTTAGTTTAATAGACAATTAAATACAATAATATACGAATTGTTATAAAACGTTACAAAAAATAATAAAACAAAATATAACATTAGTTTTCAGAAGACTATAAACATAATTAAAGTCTTATATAATGTTCAAAAAATGTTGACTCGAATAGAGTTTAGTCTGAAATGAAAGAGTCTTTTGAAATGATGTGCAGAGAAAGGGAAGAGAAGTTATGTTTTGTGAAAATGTGTATAAATTTAATTTTAAAATTAGAGCCAATGAGTGAATAAATGGCTGAGACTTTATATAAGAGTTATAATATACATGAAATCTTTGATAAGATATTTGAGTCACGTATCGAATAATACAAATCCAGTCATTTTAGTCGACTTTCACGGACACTCTCGCAGGAAGAATATCTTCGTTTACGGCTGTTGTCCGTCGATGTCGTGGAAAAGAAGTGATAGAAACAAACCCTCCGAAGATAGCAGTCATTTGGCGTTTCCATTGCTATTGGAGTCAATGGCGCCGGCATTTAGTCTTAACAGTTGTTCCTATAATATAGAGGAGAGTAGAGAACCGACGGCCAGAATCACCGTTTGGAGAGAATTGGGTTTAAAAGCGAGTTATACTCTGGAGTGTTCGCAAGCGGGCTGTGATCAGGGCCTCTACGATGGTATGCATCTCGGAATCAATGAGTTGACAGAAATGGGGCATAAATTCTGTTCAGCACTTCTTAAAATGCAATTCATTTATGATTCAAACACCGGTCGACCGATTCCTGTGGTTCCCAATGATCTGTTAATTGAATCAACAAATATGTGAGTGAATCGCACAATGAATTTAACAAATATTAATATCGTAATTGAATTTCTTATTGTGTATTCATTTAGAATCTCAAATATAAGTGAATGCAATTCAGAAGATACCGATTCTCTTCGCTAATCCATAATGTTTTATAAAATGTCTTTTATGTCAATTTCAACCTTAATTATCTAACTATCAATTATTTAAACCACTATTCAATTACTGTTAATAAGACTCATATATTTCATACATACAATAGCATAATGTCAAGCATTTATTCATTCAATGGCTGTGAAACAGGAAGTTTTATTATCAGTAATTGAGTTAAATATAAGAATCTTAATATATTTACTATCTTAATCTTAACAAATAAAAAGTGCAAAGAATTTGTCTATATTTGTTTTTGTTTGCATTTTATACATACAATTGCATGTATTGTTTCATTTACTTGTACTCCAATTATGGCAAACCTTTGGATCTAAAAAATGTAATGTATGTCTCTTTAAATGAATCAATTTAGCTGTTTAATCATTTTTCATGTTTCACACATCGGTCCCAATGTCTCCTTTCCTACGCTATATTCGTTACTTTCATTTTGGGAAGTGTTATACTTTTTAACTGTTCCCACTTTTAAATTACCGTAACATTTATTAAAACTAGAATTAAGTGGATTTAATAATTGAGGTATACCTTAAAAATACGGGTATTACAGTACCGGTCTTTCACCGGTACTTATAAATTATAAATGGGTTACAAATAAGCGACGCTTTACTTTTAAATTTAATAAATCAATGATTTATTGTTTGGGAAACAAATTAAATAAAACTTAATGTCATTTACAAAATAAGTGGCGAAAACTATGTCTTCGGGAAAGACTAAAGACTACTCTTCTTTGTC
>CAJPIZ010001229.1:0-14271 GCA_905368565.1 Medioppia subpectinata | reverse complement strand
AGTTGTCGCTGTGTAGGAGTGGGTCTATTGGAGCGCTCGGTCTGCAGGGCGTCAAAGAAGGCCGCGTTCCAGAAGCGAAGGGATCGCCAGATGGGCTGTTCTCTCAACACGTAATACAGGTATTGTTTGTGGGGTCGGCAGGAGTGCGATGACTGTTGCGATTGCTGTTGCGATGGATAGCTTTCGTGGTAATACGTGAAACACATGTTCATCAATGTCTTGGCGGGTGTGAAGTCGTCCGATTCCGAGCACTCGAACAATACGATCGCAAAATATTGCGCCAAACTGTAGAAAGTGGTCTCTTTAACCTTCTTGTTGTGCACTCTCTGTGATAACAATAGAAAATGTTTTCATTATTTATGACAATTGCATTTCAATAAACATGTCAAACGATAAAACACCTGTTCGTTGATATATCTGGCAAACCATAGCCTTCCGAACTCTGTTCGACACATTTCGCCAAACTTTGCCTTTTCCTCCAATGTTATCGCATTGCTATTAATAATACATTCAAACATATATTAATTTCAATCAATTTTGAAGGTTATATAATCAATGATTAAATGATAGATACCTTTCATTGAATACTTTTGAGACAAAGTCTTTCATAAAGAGTTTGGAGTATCGGTAGAGTTCTTCGCCCTGACTGTCGCCGCTGACACTCGAGACGGACGACTTGTCCGATTGGCGGGAATCACATCTCTTGAAGCCGTCGTCTTCGGCATCAGATGACTCTAAACTAGTGCTTTGACCGCTTCCTATGCCAAGCGATTCTGCGGTTTTGTAGTATTTCAATGAGTCGTGTATTTCAAGGTTTCGTAACTGTATTTCGGAGACAGAGGTACAGCTGCTGCCCATACTCTGCCCGCTGTCCAGAGTGTCCAATGAGTCCAGACTCTGGCCTTTATTGCGATGAAAACTTTGATTTTGGTAATTGATTTCCGGCTGACCGAACACTGATCTGTCTTTGGATCTTCTGGAGAAAGAAGCGGATGAATTACTTGTGACCATTTTGTTACTTTCGGTCGTATTGTCCGAACTGTCAGTAAAGGCCACATCAAAGCCCGCGTGAAGTGCGGCCTCTAATTTGGACGACAGGCCGGAGAAGAGGTTGTCTTTGAATCCCCACAACCTTTCGGAGCCGAAGAGACGCGGAGACGACGCCTTCTCCTCCCAATCAGTGTCCGCACAGCTCTTGTCTTCTTCCACAACAATAATTGCTGTCATAATTGAAAATTCGTTGTTCTGTTGTATGAATTTAATAGTGATATCGAAATAACAAAATTGAGGCAAAGTTTGTGACTTTGACGACGATATTGCTTCCGACCGGCATTTATTCAACACCTCTTTCCATAACTTCTCACTTAAAGCCTTGAATGGGGATAGAAATTGGTTTGGATTCTCTTTGCCAACAGATATTTACACATACTTTGTCGCCGGCAATAGAGATAGAGAATGGGTTTTGAAATTTCCAGTCGAGTTTGAATTGAATACAATTTTTTTGATATTTAATACCAAAACTGACAGCAAAAATGTTTGAAATAATTGATGTTTTTTGCAAATAAATTTATATTCTGTCGGTTTGACTCCAATGAAACACCTTTTTCTGTCGATTTAATACAACTACACATTAAATATTATTTAATCATTTGAATTCACATTTACGGAATCAAACGCTAATAAAAACAGGTGTTGTTTAATAGAGACATAAATATTAATTTATATTATTTTTGATTAAAGCATTTAAGTCACTCTGAAAAACAAATACACACTTGATTTCATTTACTAATCTAACGATCGGATTAATGATTATTCTCGAAATATATGTACAGAATTTACAATGATTTATGTGTTTTATGACTCGGTTACTCTTATCACTGAATATCTAAAAAAGCCGTATTTTTAATAATGAAATATCAATTTAGGGCACAAAACAAAAAACATATACACAAATAAATTTTATATTACTTTTTATTATTGCTATTTTCTTCTTTAACTTGGAATTGAGTGGAAACCCAATTGTTATCTACTATTTTCTCTCTCACTCGACGGCTCACTCTCGCTCTTTTCCAATCTCTCTCTCTCTCTCTCTCTCTCTCTCTCTCTCGATGCGCCTCTCATTTGACGCATCGAAATGACGCCAATTTGAGTGCCGTTTTTGCCACCAAAACTATTATCGATTTTTTGCCATTTATTCACTAAAAATATTGTGAATAGTAGTGAATAGCGACCTATTTTTGGATACATCTGAAACCATTTTTCGAGCGAAACTATAGTTTTATACCACTAAATATATCCTGAATGTTACGTTATATCCACTATTGTATAGCCATTACAGGGATACAAATATCTTTTGTAATCAAACGGCGGCGGGAATTTGACCATCTTCTGGTCACTCAATTTAATAATTTGTGAATCCATATGAATCCTCATATATTTAAAAATGATATTCATTTTACAAAATAAAAATATCTCTTAAAATAGCTACACAGCTCTCACCCGAAGTTGAGGCCAACTTTTTCCAGTTTTTAAACATATAAATCCCATTATATTCAATGGTAATGTCAAATTCGATTTAAGACTAACCGAATTGGTCGAATTGACCGAAAATATCATACTTAAGTAAATTAGAGTAAATTATGACATTTAAACTATATATAAAGCCAAATAAAATTATATGACATGGGTTGACCAACTTTTACACCCGCACCACCATGATCTGATTTTCAAGCAAAACTCTCCTGTGACAGGTCAAATCAGACCATCAACAAATAAATTAATGTAGCCATATTAATAAGTATGATGATAATTTTTCATTTAACACTTATTAACAGTTGATTTAAAAATAATATGTTCGGCAATTTAATTATCTTTGTCCAATATTATTGTCGGCATCGGTATTAACGTGTTTTTACCCTTAAAAACTAGAAAAAGTTGGCCTCAACTTCGGGTGAGAGCTGTGTAGCTATTTTAAGAGATATTTTTATTTTGTAAAATGAATATCATTTTTAAATATATGAGGATTCATATGAATTCACAAATTATTAAATTGAGTGACCAGAAGATGGTCAAATTCCCGCCGCCGTTTGATTACAAAAGATATTTGTATCCCTGTACATAATGTGTGTACAGAATATGTGTACTTCAGTTGAGTCAATATATAACGGTTATTAAAAACTTGGTTTACTTGTAGTCTTACTTCTGTATACAATAGCTTATTAGATGTTGTCATTGAAGACTACAATTACATGTAGTTTCGCTTTCAATGAACAAAAATCACAACATTTTCTACACATTATTCTGTCATTTATTAGAATTCATTGCAAACAGTTTTGAGCAAAAAAACAAGTAAAACATTATATTTTATTAACATTTCCTTCTTATATAATATTTATAACATTTTCATATAATTTATGTGTTTTTTATAAGTCTCTCATAAACAATAAAATAAATTGTTAGTTTCATTTCAAAATTATATATTTTTTACATAAAATTCTAGTGTTTTATGTATTAAATTGATTTGAATCTTATTTACTGTAATTTACAAATAATATTAACTGTTATTTTATTGTTTGTAAAATATTCTGTAAATTCCTGTATCAAACACATCTCAAAATGAAATTGTTAAAAATTGTTTTAAAAACATAATCGATGTTAATAAAGCCCGATGTTTTTTGATTTAATAAAATTAACCAAATATTATTAACGAAATTATAGTTAAAAAATAATAGTTAAATGTTGTTTATAAAAGTCAGTAAAATTGTTGAACTGTTTAGCAGTAAAAATAGTCTAATAAATAATAAACATTAAATATTCATAAAAACTACTGTTATATTGCACTGAAATACTGTACTCTACTGTAATTTACAATCAAATAAATGTATTATTTGATTTATTGGACAGATTTGAATATAACTTTTTATATTATTCGTTTTGTAGATGGGTTTGGCTCTCATCACTCATTTAGCAGTGGATTGTATTCGGTGTCAGTTGTCCGGATCGGGTCCGTACTCACACGGCACCACTTTTAGCATGAGTTGGCATTTGTTTGTTATGTAATCTGTTTGAGACAATTGTGTGTTAAAATGAGTGCATTTATATGCCATGACATTGAATGATAGACTCACTGATAAGATGAGGAAATCTAATCCTGTATTTAACGAAAGGAATATAGAATAATATTCCGGAGACGATGTAAAGCGTGGCGTAAAGGTATTCAATCTGTGGCTTTTCAATGATCGGTGCGATCACCAGATATATCGATATCAGGAATACCACGGCTGGTATACTCAGGTGAACCTGTGTTTTCATAACATGTCATCATTAGTTTACAGACTAAACATTCATCTATATTATTATTATTTCAGTAATCATTTGTAATGCTTATCTGACTATGACTTTTCATTACTCATGGTTTCGGTATTTAAGCTTTTTATAAATAAAATATTCTGTTTTTTTTGTTAAAATTTCATATTCATTACTATTTACTAAAAGTATTAATATTGTAATAAAGTGTCTGAAAAATCCTAAAGTTTTCATAAAAATTACGAAGTGATTAAACGCTTTGAAGTAAATATATTTTCATCAAATTCATTGATATTGTATTTTTAGAATATTAATGAAAATATGAATTTCTAGTGAATTTGGTATTTGTTTGAAGATTATTATGAATTTTACTAAATGGTAATAAATTTGAAAATAGATAATTTTTATATCAAAAATAGTAATATTATTTTTAGTGTGAATTTGATGCGAAAAACACATATTATCAGTAATTGATTTTGACCTTAATTTTTCAATTATCATTTATTGTTAAGAATAATAAAAACAGTTATTATTGAAAATTGGGTTATTTTTTCATTCAAAACCAAATTCTATAAAAACAATTTGAAAAAACAAAAACCGGGGCTTACTTTATAAGGCCTAGACTTGTCTTTATAGGGGTGTTTGTATCTCAAAACGATGAGTGCGAGCATGGTGGCCCCGTAAAACAGCCAGGCCGTGAAACTGAAAAAATCGATTAAGCTTTCAATATTTCCCGGAATTACCATTAATACTGTCGTTGTTTTTATGAGTGGGAAAAACGTCAATTAAAATTACAATTTATTTTCAAATTTCCTGACATTTACTTGAAAGGAATGCATTGAATATGAGAGCCGGGGATGGAGTGTATCGCTCCATATCGACGAATGATAGCACATCTATCAGGTGTCCCTCTCGTGCCGCCACAAACGCCAACCTATTTTTATCATAATTAATTTTTAATTAATTTTGTATTTTTGAGCACACAATACAAAACGATAACTCTATTATAATAGACCAGACCTTCCGCTTGTAAAACACGATCCATTGCCGGCACCAAATGATGAAAGGGCTACTGATATGGGCATTATTATGGCTGCCATTCCCAATACATGAGAACCCCATGTCTGAAAAGTATTTTATAACCATATTAAATGTCAATTTAAATAAAATAAATAAAATGATAATAATATATACCACAGCGACCGCATCGGAGGCAAGAATCTCATCCGTTGTCATCACAGTCTGAAATGTGATTTTTTACAAATTAATAGGTTTTAATATAAGTTTAACAAAAGCATACCATATATGAGATGTTGACGAGAACATAGCAAATGGTAACCATAGGAATGCCACATATGATGGCCAGCGGAAGGTTTCTAAATGAAAGACAAAAGTGTAATTAATAGGGTCATTTATTTAAACATCTTGTTAATTACTAATACCTGAATGGATTAATGAGCTCTTCAGTCACGTAATTAAGATTATTCCTATAAAACATTTATATTTAGTGTTTTAGAAGAGATGGTAAATTGTGAGATAGTATGCATACCATCCGTCATAAGCCCAGAGCCCGCTGTAAAAGGATGTGGCGATATCTGAGAGCGAATATTTTGATCCCTTAAAACCCTTCGAAATGAGTCCAGTCTTTCCCTGACATAACTGAACGATACCTCCGATGACAATAATAATGATGGCCAACAGTTTGGCGGCTGTGAAGACATTCTGAGTACTGGTCGCTAAGTTAACGCTATAGCAGTTGACGAATGTTATGGTGACTGAAAAGTAAAACCAGAAACGAAACAAACGATTATATAATCAAAACTGCTTCAGACGTACCGCTAATTTAAAGACGATTTTTAATTTTTTCACACAACAGTCAAACCATAATCTCTTTAATTTTATTGATGGATTGAGTGCTGCATTAAATTTGCGGACATTTTAACGGTTAAATACGGACTCAAAGTACATACCTATGGAAAAGACGGTAATGAGTTTGATTAGTGGTGCGCCCGGAAGGCAGCCCACGAAGAATGGCTGAACAGCGTATTCGCTTAGAGTCATGCATATGATGGCTAACATCGCCGGCTTTAACACAAATACAGAGATCCACGAAAAGAGAAACGCTAAGAGACCGCCAAATGCCTCGAGAATATATGAATATTCAGCACCGGATTTGGTTATTAATGTCCCTAATTCTGCATAACATAACGCACCTGTAGGTGACAAACACACACACAGACAAAAATGTTTAAAAATATATTAAAATAATTGTTGAGTCAAATTTAGCAAAGAGTGCCCAAACTCTGACAGACCTAATAGAGATATGAGACCAGAACCCGTCCATATCAGTAAACTAAGGCCCACAGAACCAGACCTCTCGAGCACTCCTTTTGGTGACACAAAGATTCCGCTTCCTTTCCAATAAAAATAGGATAAAAATTTTAATATTAATTTGTTATTATCTATATATCTATAATATTCTAACAAATAATATATCAATTTAATAGTTTATTTAAATAAATATTCAAATATTAAACAAAATATTGTGTTATTTTAATATATTTTCAAATATCCATTACTATTCTTTGTTTGACATTTCTATTAATATAATTTAAAGCGTTTATTTCACAATAGAATTCAAACATTTAAAAATATATATGTTTCTGACATTTTTAAATCCTTATAATTACTTTCAATAATGCCTTCCGTTTATAGAAACTGAATATATTCTTGACATTAATGGTACGAAATTTATTCTCATTATCAGAACTCAATGGGAATTATAATATAAAACTGCATTCAAAATAAAGTCATTAAAGAATATGCATATCCAATAGGAAGACAATATTCATACCAATCATTGTGCCCACAATAAGTGCTGTACCACTGATTAGTCCAACCCTTCTCTTAAGGCCAACAATAGAGATGTTTCCTTCGGATATATTCCGTAATCTTTCATCCGATTCGTGATTATTGGAGTTGCCGTCCAATAACTTCTGGACAATTGTCCCGTTAGTTCCCACTAGAATTGGTATTAAGATTAACGGATTATTTATAACTTTTATTTATTTATTAATATATTTGTTTATTACTTATGACTTCCGTGTCCTGTACTGTGAGCTTCTTTTTCTTCTTCTGAGACATCTTTCCGTCAAAAAAGTTACAACAGTTTAATGTGTTATGTATTGAAAGAATCACGCAATCACTCAATATCTTCTTTAATGGTTAAAAATCTAACAAAAATAAAATAAAATTTATATTTAATGACAATATTCTCAAACATTCAAAGAATTTCTTAAAATTAAATCAATTATTTTTAATCAATAAACTAAAAGATAGTTTTCGTTGATATCTTTAGATGACGTAAATCTCGACTGAAGTATAGTTTGGATGAAATATTTATATAAGAATAATAACAAAATAAAACACAAACTGTTTTTGACGTTAAAGAATATTAGCAAACAATTACACTATATTTTTGTGTTTCCAACAGTTTTGTCAACCAATATATTATCTATTGAGGCGATTGTCAACAATCAATATTAAGTTGAAATTTTCATTCAACTAAATGTCTCAGTCTATTGAATACCACTTTTATTCAGTTTTTATTTTTATTAAATTATAAGACGTTTTGTGAAAGAAAATCGATTATAAAAGACAAACACAAAACAGAATTTATGTTAAAATATGAATATTTGTATTTTATATGAATATTTCTTGTGACATGAAAACTACTACAAGTGATGTTACTATTTATGTTTGATAACAAATATAATCAAATTTACTTTAGCGGGACATTACGTGTAGAAACAAATGCGAAAACAAATAATAAAACCGTGTTTTCTATGTCTGACAACATTTTATTATGGAAATGATGTTAATTTAGTTCAACAGTTATGGCACACAATAACGATATTATAAGACATTTAATTCATTGAACCATAAATTCCAATGTTTTAATAGTAATGAAATATATTAAGCGTTAAGTGAGAGTAGAGTACATAACAAAGAATATATAGAATTTAGATATAATATGAGAATAATTATAGATTATTATAAGAGTTTATGCATTCGTCGTATCGTTTGAGTTAATAAAACAAAGAAAATTAGAAATTAGTGATAAAAGTGTGGAATATTCTGTGAAATGTTGGATATAAGCCAACACTGAAATGTGAGTTCGGATTCAAAAATACGGCAAATATGACAAACAGAGGTCTCGGAGAAGAGGGAGAGAAGTCACGAGTCATTTACAAAAGAAGAAACCTTTTCGACAATATATTTGGTTTGTCTTTGAATTCAATCTTAAACCTAAGTATTGAATAAAATTTGCAAAAATAATTGCAATTTTAAACTCAATTCCTACTCTAACTAAAAATGTAAGAATTTTAAGTAATTCATAAAAATTCCTTATTATAACTCATTATATTTTTTGTTTCAATTATATTATGATTTTGTTGATTATTTTAATTCAAATATAGTATAAATGAGATTAATTTTAATGTAATTTTTAGTTAATACACATTAACACAGTTAACACGACATGTGTTTAGTTGTAATAATAAGTAATTGTTGCATGTTTTATATAAATTTATAGTCGCGTTTGTCTCGTGTAATTAATTATCCCTTTTATACACATGTTCAATTACAATAAATCTAAATTAAATACATTGAGATTTATAATTAAAAGATCACTTTATCACACAATTGTCATTAAACCTTAATTAAAATAATTTAAATATAAATTACTATAATTTTTGGAAATTAAAGTAATTTGTTAAATTGTTAAATTAAATCTAGAAAAATAAATATTCATTTATATAAAACTTCTCAAATAATATCGAAATTTTACAAAATGTGAGTCAATTGTGGAAACGATATATAAATAGAAAATTAGATATAAATAGACAACAATTACTTACTTTCGGAAAAGTGATGAAATAAATAATTTAAATTTCAATATAGTTTATTGAACTATCAATTAAATATTTATAATATTTCCAATAGAATTAAAGGTAATTAAATATATTAATTATTGAAAACCCAAATAGAGGCCCAACTGTTAAGATAAGATAAAATAATGTAATAAATAACACGTGAATTAGCGAAACGCTACCAAAATATATGAGCACTTCATTTCAAAAGGGGATTCAGTTTTTTGTGTGCAAATGTTGTGTGCATTCAAAGGCTGTATTCCATTTGCTAGACGTTTGCAAACCATAAGCGATGGGAGAATTTCATGTGTGAGCATCACTTGATGCGAGTCATGCGCCCCAAGACATGCCATCCCTGTCCTCCCTCTACTGCTTTTACTTCTAACAAACACTCCATAATTGGGGGCCAACTCTTACCACTCATTCCCTATTGACATGTATTGCAAAACACGTTAACTCTTTTCAATACGTGAGATGTTTTGACGTAAATTCATTCATAAAATCCAATGATTAAACAAATCATAAATTATAAGAAGTTTGTGTTTGCCTTTGATATTATTTCACCATTTTATCATTTATTTAAACACTTTTCTCACATTTTGTTTGAAAAATAATAAATTTTAATGTGATTTATAAATGTAAATAAAAGGCTAAATATATTCTTTAGATTAAACATTTATTATATAAGACATTATAAAATATACTTTATATTAAATGATTATCTCATTATATGTAATATAGAGATTGTCACGGAATTTGTTCAATACATGTTACTTATCGTAATTATTTACGTCAAATATTACATGATAAAAGTAGAATCTACTTACAATCTACTTATTCTAAATATGATAAATATTTAATAACTAAATAGATTATTTATGAGCTTATAGTAAGTTAATAATAGTAGAAATAATGAGTAAAATATTCAATTCATTAATAATTAATTTTAAAGCTCTCAAAATATAGAGAAAACAATAAAATATATTGTTGTAAATATTTTCTATAAATATTGTCATATAAAATTGTGCTGTCATTTGATTTCAAATACAATTAATTAATTAAAATGTCAAATAAATATACAGTATATGAGTTAATGTTGTGTTGAAGACAAGAATCATATTAGAAATCTTTGGTCGAGAAGGGCTTTTCTGATCAAATTCTTGCGAGAAATAAAAAGATATAATCTTCGGATGAACTAAATCAAAATGATAGAAACATTTACAATTTAAATATATGTTATACTTATTTAATTATATTATCAATGGATTACTTTTGATATAATGAACGTAAGGATTGCTGAAAAAGTGAAGTTTATGGCAAAGATATCCACCACTAAAAACAGCATTAATTCAAAGCATAAAAGCGTAAACTCTAAACCATAAAAAAGGATGGCTTCGAATGAGTGGCCGTTATCTACAAATTAAATCTTTTTTTTAGATCCAACGAAGACTAAAGACAAGTTAAATACCGCTGTAAAAGTATCCCTTATCTCTGGTATCGGCGAACTCGACATCAAATATGGACTCAATGGTAGACTTTTCGCGGACCATATAATCAACGTCTTTAAAGTTATGTTCAATAAAACCAGTGAGAAATTTATTGATCATGAGATAAGTTGGGATGAGTTTCTCGGTGTCGGCTTTGGATAAGTGTGCGCCAAATGAACGCATTCTGTCACTTATTTTGACAAAACCGGACAAATTTGAGCGAACCCTACGGTAGTGTTCATCAATAGCTAAGGGCAAAGACATCTCAAAAGTCTGTTGGTCTGTATTCGGTAAAAGTCCTCGTTTAGAGCAAAGATCGCTCTCTTCTCGTTCCAGTTGTTCATACATTTCCAACATATTTACATCACTTTTGCCATTAGCCGCCAAACCATGGATATAATAACCAAACCGTTTGTATTGCATCGCAAACAAACTTATCTAAAAATTATTTTTAAAATGTTGTTTAATTAATTAATTGAATTTAAAGAATAAAGGTATCGATAATTTTGCATTACATTACAAACAGAGCACAGATCGACAAATTGATGCATTTTATTGTTCAGAAGAGTTTCGTAAATAAATTTCTTAAATGCAATATTAAGGAGCGCCAGAATCGCATACACAAGTCCTCCAACTGCTATCCGTCCGGTCGTGCTTTGGATTACATATCGTTGCGATTCATCTCTTGTCAATGAATTGCTCGGATCAGAGAGGGCTAAGTTTGCACATCCGAAGTACTGTTTATATATAAACATTAATCCATTCAAATATTAGACAACAGTAAAAACAAACTTACGTCTAACACAAGGATTACAAGAAATATATGAATACTAAGACTGAGCCGTCTGTGTCCGCACAACTCCATCCATTCATTGGCCACGAAATTAGTCCTCCAAACGGTTACTTTTGGGAACTCATACGACAACTTGTCTAATACAGGTTTGGGTGACGGAGAAGACAGAGACCCGCTTAGGCTAAATCTGCGCTTATTTTGTTCGTCACCATTCAATTTGTCCTCTTTTTGACTGTCGGTTAAACCAATCTCTGGTTTGTGTACAGCTATAGACACCATTGAATTGGTGTCTCGTTTCTTAGGTCTCTCCCAGTCTATAAAAAATATGTCAATACTAGATATGACGAGCAGTTTGTATATCAGATGAATTGATTTCAACGCTAACGCAACTATAATATAAGTTTTTAAAGTATGTTCTTGTGATTCAGTGGAGAGCATAGTGTCGACCACTGATTGCATCTTAAATATCATAAACAATTTGATAGCGAAAAACATGTTTACAAAGAAGAAAACATTGGCGATCATCGCTATGGCATTGACGAGGAACTCAACGATTGTCATCATATCGATGCCAATCTTGCCGTTTCTCTTCGCCCAACACCAGGTCCTGAATATAGACCAGACAACAGCCGCACAACAGAATATGCCAACAATTATCAGGTTTGGGTGACGGAGAAGACAGAGACCCGCTTAGGCTAAATCTGCGCTTATTTTGTTCGTCACCATTCAATTTGTCCTCTTTTTGACTGTCGGTTAAACCAATCTCTGGTTTGTGTACAGCTATTGACACCATTGAATTGGTGTCCCGTTTCTTAGGTCTCTCCCAGTCTATAAAAAATATGTCAATACTAGATATGACGAGCAGTTTGTATATCAAATGAATTGATTTTAACGCTAACGCAACTATAATATAAGTTTTTAAAGTATGTTCTTGTGATTCGGTGGAGAGCATAGTGTCGACCACTGATTGCATCTTAAATATCACAAACAATTTGATAGCGAAAAACATGTTTACAAAGAAGAAAACATTGGCGATCATCGCATACCGTAACTGCTCCTTGAGTTGCTAACAGTAGTATAGCTACGGTTAGAACGGCAAAGAGAAGCGGGTTGTGGTCCAGGACTTATATCTGGTCTGTTGTCGGCGTGTTGTCTTATACGGTTGTTAATTGGACTGAATTCGTTTGGGGTTCGAGTCGTCCATCGAATACTTGATTGCGAATTGAATCTCTACTTCAGTATTGCTTTCGTAATCATTTAAATACAGGGTTTCGTATAATATGGTAATGAGTGGCGGATATATAGATCCCGAGCCGTCTTGTTTGCGAAGTCTTACATCTATTTCAATAGATTTGGCGATTCGTATGAATTTCGGTTGAATTGTGTTGTAATCAAGTTTCATGTCATCCGAAGACTTCTCGATACCAGTTATGGAATCAATTAAATAGAAACGATTGGTCAGAACCACTGAATGCTGTTCTTCGCCCGTATCGTAACCATCGATGTCTTTGTTAACCGACACGTGATTTAGCTTAATATTTCGGATCAGAACCGGAATCGGGTATAAATTGATTCCATTGTTTCCATTCGTATTCTTGAGATATAATTCAAAGAATATATTCTTCGACTTGTAATCATCCCATAATTCTCTTGTCGTTCGGACACAACTTTGTTTAAAATTATTATTGAAAACAAAACCTCTTTCACTGCTCTTTTCATTCTCGTAACATAATTGCAATTCTTTGGGCTTAAGATCTGAATAATCAATAAGTTGGCCATCGATGGCAAACCGGGAGGCAATCAACTCTAGTCTATAGTTGAGTTTGAAATGATTGGGAACATTGTTTTGTTGCAATTCATTTCGGAAATATCCCTTATAATAGATGTTCGGCGCAAGAGTTAAAGGCAACGAATCCCTCACTATTTTACAGACATTGGACTCAACGCTNGGCAATCAACTCTAGTCTATAGTTGAGTTTGAAATGATTGGGAACATTGTTTTGTTGCAATTCATTTCGGAAATATCCCTTATAATAGATGTTCGGCGCAAGAGTTAAAGGCAACGAATCCCTCACTATTTTACAGACATTGGACTCAACGCTTGTGTCCGGAGAATAGGAATAATGGTATAAAACGCAGAGATTGGCCAACAGTTGACACGCGGTTCGGTTGGACTCGTATTTGCAGTTCCGGACCGCAGGTCTGGACCGACGGTAGAAGTAATCGGATATAAATCGTTTGTCTGGTGTCTCGGATTCAATCAGTGATATGACATTCAAATAGTCTTTCGTGAAGAGCTGCCCCTCTGGCAGACACATGCCGTCCTCTTCCACGTAAGTCTTCGGACAAACGCATTCTCCCGACGCTCTGATATAGCTTTGATGACACGGCTTACAAGACTTGCCATCACTCGCGAGGATGCGATGTTTGGGACACTTCTCGCACTTGAGATCGACGACAGTGTCGTTCATTTGATTGACACTTTGGACCAAAAAGTGGCGCTCAGGACACAGACAGTGGGATTCGCTGTCGTTGTCGTGACTTTGGCCGCCATATAAACCCGATAAACAATTAGCGCATTGAAAGCCATTCATGGGTTTGGAATCGTTGGGACAATCGATGGTATCGTTAATACAGTAAAGCTTTACTCCCGAAGATTTGGCCAAATCTGGCCGAAAGCCGGGCCGACACACACACGACGTGTAATCACTGGATCTGATCTGAAACCTACTTTCGTAGATGTAATCATTGAGAT
>CAJPIZ010001228.1:0-17784 GCA_905368565.1 Medioppia subpectinata | reverse complement strand
AAGACTGAGAAACACGAATCGCAAACCGATTACTCGAAAGGATTCGGCGGTAAATACGGCGTTCAAACGGATCGCAAGGATAAGGAGGCGCACGGATGGGACGAAGTGACCAAAACTGAGAAACACTCGTCACAGACCGACTCCAGTCGTGGATTCGGCGGGAAGTTTGGCGTTGAGTCGGACAGAGTTGATAAGTCGGCCCACAGTTGGGCGCCAGAAAGCGAAGGCCCCAAAGGGGGACAGAGAGGTTCGGCCGCCGGCGCCGACAAACCGGCCGTCTCTAAGGGAAGTGCTAATAGTTTGAGAGCGAGATTTGAGAATATGGCCCGAAATGACGAGTCGGAAGTGAAACGCAGGGCCGAAGAGGAGAGGACCAGACGTCTGGAGCGCGAGAAAGAGGAGAAGGAGGCGGCGAAGAAGGCGGAGGAAGACAGGCAACAGAAGTTGAAGCTCGAGATCGAACAACGAGGCGGTGATAGCAATGATGAGGAGCCGGAAGAGCGACAGGAAAGGGAGGAAAGGGAACAGTCGTACAGAGAGTCGGTGTCGAGTCCGCGCGTTAACAAAATCGGCATTTCTGTGTTCCCGATGGCGTCGCCTAAGACCGCGTCTGAGCCCGAAGTCCGCACTTCATATGTGGCCCGAGAAGAGGTTCAAGAGAGCGATGACTCTAAATGGGAGGCCAGAGAAGAGTCCATTCGGCAGTCCATGACTTTAGCCAATGAAGTGATGACTAAAGTGACGAATCCTGAGCCCAAAGAAGAGGAGGAGAGACAGGATTTCGGAGAAAAGTCGACTCCGAGTAATAATAATAACGGTTCGCCGACAGGAATGACGGCTACGGCTCTATACGACTACGAAGCGGCCGATTTCGATGAGATTAGTTTCGATCCCGAAGAGCTGATCACCGATATAGAGATGATCGACGAGGGCTGGTGGCGCGGCCGGTGTCGCGGCAAAGTCGGCCTCTTTCCCGCCAATTATGTCCAATTGAACCAATGATCGACTCAATGGATTGTTTGATGCAATCGTCACTTAATTAGTAACACTTTTAACAATCGTTATGTGATTTAAATGGTATTTATAAACAAAACATAAAATAGTTTTGATAATAATTTATTATATAATTTAATCAATGAAATGATCAATTCTTCTTTAAAATGAATATATTTTTATCAATACTTTTAATTATTTTATAATTTTTCTCACGATATGCAAAATGAATGCCATATTTTTCACAACTTTTAATAATAAAGACATTTTAAAAGTTGCCTAAAAATTTTGGGCTCATATCTCATGCCTACAAATCGACAAAATCCAAGATATCGTTGGCTTCAATACACTTATCCAACCATTTCTGGCCAACGATATGAAACTTTTTGCTATTCTTTCGATTAATTTGCTTAAAATGATCGCTTCGTCGACGGCTTAGTATCACAACGTGTGACGGATTGTCGGCCAAACTGTGGACAACAGTCGCGCCATAGAATCGTACAATACTTTCTAGATATTTGGCCCGAAAGCTATCACACGAGTCCTCGTTGTCCACGAATACAGTCAGAGTTCTGAAGAAACTGGAGTCGCGTTCGTTCGGCCAGTTCTCGAACTCGAGGTCTGCAATCTCTTTGTTGGACAATCGGGGGATCAAATGCTCGGCAGACATGCCGTCAAACAATTCCTTCAACTCTAACTCAAAGATAGGCTCTGTATAGGAATCGCCGTATTTATCAAACTTATCACTCATTTTATGTCTACTCTCTTCCGTTTGACTCCATATATCACTCGGTGTCCAATCGGACAGTAGTCGGTCCGCAACACATCTCTGAACCCATGAATACTTAATTACGTTATATTTACCGCACTTTATATGACGCTTGACAGCTATTGTATCGCAATTGTCGGCTATAATACAGAAAGTCTTGTCGGGCGCCGGATTGGCCACCACTTTGCCGCCACATTCGCTGATCACGCGCTCTATCGACTGTTTGAGAGCGCAGTCTTTGAAAGGAACGACACAAAACTCTTTGGTCGCAAAGATATCGGATTTAACGATAACATCGGACACGTCTGTCAACTGATAGAGACGGGAAACAGTGGGTCCAGCCGTCACTCGCCGTCGTTTCTCTTCGGGTTCAACTTTCTCGTCATAACCGATAGCAGTGTTGGCTAACGACCCGTTCATGTGCCGCATGTCGTCCACAGTCATGCATTCGTGCCATTCCTTGTCGTCACGTATTTTCATCACTCGTGGAAATCTGTTGCATATTAGTGACTATGGCATTAGTGGCCAGCTAACTTATTAAAGCCGGCGAAAATGAACGTCATATTGACTTAAGAACCCAAGTTAGGTTTCCAGTCCAAAGTTAGCAGGCTTAAGTTCTTTAGGCGGACACTTTTTCTTATCAAATGGTCTCCAATGGTCTTTGAGTTTGTGCTGCAATTTCTGAAGCTCTTCGTTGGTATAACCCGTTCCCACACGACTTAGACTCACAAACCGTTCGGACGAAGAGTTCGTATCTTTTAGGCCGACGAAGAAGTGAGAGACACCTCGACTGCCATAACAGCCACCAATGATCAGAAGATCCAACTCATCCATAAGGCCGTCGATGTAATCAGGTTTGAGTTTAAGCCAACCGCCGCCCTGTCTTTTGTTCAGCTTATAGACAGAATCGCAAAGCTTTACAATAATTCCCTCGTCCTGTCGATCGATGGCCGCATTCATGGCTTCGATTATCTCCTCTTTGGTTTCGCAAACTTGCCGTTCCGTCACTCGAAGTCTATTATCAATTGGTTTTATGATTCGTTGCAATATTTCAACTCTTTGTTCAACAGGTTTTGTCGTCAATACCTCTCCATTGAGATACAGGACATCAAAAGCTATATAAAGCGGGTGTCGATCGGTATCTGATTTGGCGATTGCAAACTGTAGTTTTGGCCCAAGTCAAACACACTCGTTGGCTAGTGATGAGGAAAGTATCCGGTAGTAAAGAGGCAGATTATAGTGAAGTTGCTGCGATAGCAGTTTGGGCAGCCGATACTTACCTCTCAACGAATCGTTGAAAGCGTTGGAAAAGTCATTGCAATTACGGCTAAAGTATTTGTATTGATTGAGACGCTTATGGATCTGAAACCTCTGGCCGTCGTATTTGAGTTCAATGAAGAACTTCTTGTTGTTAATGAGCCGATCGATTGTCTTGAGTTTCACTCTTTCGGAGAGCATCGGAGAGAATGGATGAAAGAGTTGAATGCATTTCACACTCAACGGTACCGACGGATCCGATAAATCAACGCATACTTTATGCAAGTTATGGATCGTATCGTAGTATTCAATGGCATCGGAATGATATGTATTGAGAATAGTTGTGTCGCCAATACCTAAGTTCATGTCTTTCAACACAATCCTAACCAACCATTTGTTCTCCAGAGCTGTCATATTGTTGATCAGTTTAGTCAACACGTCTTCGGCGTCTGACACCCGGTTGTCTTCGTATGACTTACTGATGGCATCCAAATCACGGTTCAACTCATCCAAAGTAATGCGACCGTCGATGACGCGCGACCGGTGGCCCATCACTTCATACAAAACCGATCCGAAGTCCTTCTTCTGGTTGTTTTGGTCTCTATTAAAGTTCATTAACTTCTTCGCGTCGTCCGACTCTTTGCTTAAACACAAGATTTTTATGTATTTTTGTCTCAATTTATCGATTTTCATGCCGTAAGCGCTTCGACCCGAAGACTGTCCGCTATTATCGGCGACCATAACAGCGGCCATAGACTCGTCGGTCGGCGGACTGAATGTCTTCATGTCTTTGTGCGGACAGAGAAGTCTTAACGCGGGATAAAATGATTGGTCAGCCGACAGACCCATTGACTCGCGTTTCCACCACTGCTACTTGAAGAAGTTGTGGAGGAAGAAGAGGCCAGCTGAGGAAAACCTGAGTTAAAACAGCGTTTGAGACGTTTTCAGCCGTTTGAAACAGGAGAGCTGGTTACCAACTGGTGAAAAACACCGGTATACTCACCGATTGTTTCGCAAAACAAACCAAAAGTGAATTAAAATTTAAAAATCAAAACAAAAGTTTCGTCACTTCAATGAAATACCACAACACGTGACACACAGTAGAGGGCTATTCAGTCATTACGTATAGACCTATGGTTTGGTTAATAAAACACATTTTGAAAACCATTTTCAATACTAATTTAATGGTGAATATTATTGTCTATTTGTGGACCCCTTTTGTCCGTAACAGTAGTTTGTGAATGATTTGGACGACTGTTTGATGACAACACGTGACGGCAATTGACATACAGTTTGAAAAGTTTGAATGAATTTAAGCTTATTTTGTGGCAAACAATCTTACGGTCGGATTAATGGCACGAAAGTCGAGATCAACTAAAAGACAACAACAATCGGATGACAAGAATAGTGTCGCCGACTCTACGGTCAAAAAGGGTCGCAAAAGAGGTGTGAATTTGACGGACAGTGAGGTTAACGAAAGCAAAACGAAAGTGAGTCGACAATCAAAGCCAGAGATGTCCAGACTTTCGGTGGATTTCTTCCGCAACAAGTCGTGCACTGAGTTATCGAAAGCATAAAACCCTGTTTAGGACACGGCTTTTGACAGTGGGTTACCTGGGGAAGACTCCCCTGCATATCAGCTCTGCCTCCGGATAAACCCGCGGCTTCTGTTCCGCTCGCGGTGAATATTGCCGGCGGCTTGCGATCGCTTGGAGCCCTTGTATATGAGTTGTGGCACTTGTTTCGTATACTTCACGTATGGTATGTATTACTGTATGAATTTGTCGGCTTCGGGCGACGGACAGGCCGTCCTATTACGGGCTGTGGAACCGTTAGAAGGCATGGATACTATGCAAACACTTAGGGCTAAGTCTCGCAAAGCAAAGTCTGATAAACTGTTTGCCGACAAAATGCTGGCCAACGGACCCTCTAAGATGTGTATGGCTTTCGATATCAATAAGGATAACATCAATAAAGTGGACATCACTGACAGTGACTTAATATGGATTGAAAGGGCAGATACTGTTCCCGAAGAGAATATTGTGAGCACCGGTCGGGTCGGCATTCCCAGGGCTCAGGAGTGGGCCAACAAACCGCTCAGGTTTTACATCAAAAATAATCTCTTTATCAGCCAAAAGTAATTCATATAAATTTATATAAATTGTGTTTTTAATTACCAGTAAAACATTTTGTAATGTTAATGACAGAAAATTTAATAAAAACCATGTAATTATTAATTACTAATTAACCACTACTCTTACTAATCTTACTTAATGGCAAGAATTTGTTTCGATAAACTTTTGGCTGTTTCTTAATTTTGTTATTCCAACAAAACGGATATTTAGCCGTTGTTTTCAAATAATGATTACCAGAACTTCGGGCCAAAATACTAAGATAGCCCATAACAGCCACACCGATGCGGTCGGCGCACCGGCCGGTTGTGTAGTCGAGCCATGAATTGCATTTGAAAGCAATGAACGCACAGTTGGCCTGATTTCTCAACGACGCCTCCATGTAATAGAGAGCCGAGTTGTGGTCACACGTGCTTAAGACCTGTTTCTTTTGACACCGAGGCTGTCGAGTGCCGTTATTCGGGTAGAAGTCTATGTGTCCAACGGGTCCGACAAACCCTAACTCTCCAATCAATATGTTATTACCGGCACTCGTGTGTATAGAGTCTACGAAATAGGCATCCGATTGAGTCAAGTGAGAGCCCGGGAAGCCCTCGAACAGAGGCCCCGCAGCGTCCAGTGCTGGTCAAGTAAGTAATCATTTAATATATAACATATGCAATACTGTGTGCAATGTTTATGTAAAAATGCTGACCCGAAATGCGACCAAATTTCCAGAAATACTTGAATTGCGAGTATTTTCCGGCAAAGCCAGCGATCTGTGCGCCTAAACTGAAACCAAACAGATGTACATTAAAAGGGTTGGTTCGGCCGCTCAGACGCAAGTTCTCTACCAAATGAGCGATCTGTCGGCCGACCACTTGGGTATTAGTGGCCGCCTCTGTATACCAGGGCGCGAGTGCTCCGCCACTCCAGTCCACTATAATCACTGTCGATGTGTATGAAAAGTAAAGCAACGAATCTTTCAAAGCGATTATTTCGCTCTTATTGGCGTCATTAGCGAACCCGTGGATCAGTATTGCCAGCGGCTGTTCGGCCGCCACCGCATACAAACTCTGCGGTAGTTTTGGGTTTATTTCGACACTGTTTTTAGGTGTATAACGAGTGTAAGCAAAGAATCGGGTATTGATTTTGTCGGGAGTGGCCGGAAGTGCTCCGATGTGTTTCATCGGACCGTTTTTGAAGAAACAGTCGATTTCTTGAAAACATATGGACGCGTCCGACGAGTCTTTGTGAGCCACCGATCGTTTGCTTATTTGATTAAACGCTGAATAAATTGCTTCAAAAATTTGGTAATCATCGGAACAATTAATTGTAATGATTGGCAACAATATTAAGCCAACACTTAATAACATATTTCTCAATGAAGTCAATAAACACTTACGCAAAAGAGAGTGTCTTATAAGAATTGCTAATAACGTTAATATCATTACTAACGTAAAAGTTGTGTAAAAGCTATATGTTCACAATATAAAACATGTTTTAAAGGAATTTATAAAAGTTATCAATTATAAGTGATATTATTTGAAGTGTTTATAAAAGTAATTAATAATTCGATTACTAATTGATAATAATAAGCAATTATTAAATTCATGAGCTAACAACATATAAGTCAATGATATTTTATACAAACTTTGACTTCAAGAAAGTAATTAATATAAGTGTCACAAATGCTGAGCAATCATACGATAGTGTATGCAGTGATTGGAAAGTTCCCTGATTTTAGACTCAAGTGTTTATAAGTTATGTTTTAATTAATGTCTAAATGTTTAATACTTTTTATAATATTTTCCTAATGTTTTATTGTTGTATAAATCCCTAACCCTTAGCCCCAAAACGTGTATATAAGCCCTGCTTTGTGTGCATTGAGTTTAGTCTCGTTTTGGTTCTCATCTAATAAACAGTGTTTTAGTGAAGCCTAACGCGTGTCGTCTCTGCAGACTCTGTGGTCAGCCATCAGGTGGACGGGACAGGAGGGCGCCCTCCGGGATCCCGTACGTGAGTACACTCACAGGCCAGCCGTTGTGCTCCCCTGTGGCCACCGCCCCACACGACTGGTCGGCATTCCCCGCCCGGACGTGACGATCGCTGCCACCAATCCAGAAGAGGTGTTGCCCTCACTGGCCGGTCAGACATCCCCCGTTGAGGGCCTGACCCGAGTCGACACACAGCGCGGAGAGCATCCGCTGCGGAGAGGATCCGCTGCCGAGAGGATCGGCCATCACTCGAGAGAGCATCTCGTGTTCGTCCGCGTGTTCTGACATCCCCCGTTGAGGGCCTGACCCGAGTCGACACACAGCGCGGAGAGCATCCGCTGCGGAGAGGATCCGCTGCCGAGAGGATCGGCCATCACTCGAGAGAGCATCTCGTGTTCGTCCGCGTGTTCAGTGAACGCGCGCCCCAATCGCCGGACCTGTGAGAACCCAGCGCGGGGTCTCTCACACGCACCCGTTGCGCGCCCTACACTTCTCTGGCCACCCATTATTGTCCCCCAATAGTGGCCGCCGACCGAACCCACCCCTGGACTCAACCGATACCTCGCATTCGTTACATAAGTTATAAATGCCAAAAATGATGAATTAGAATACTCGTGGTCAACCTTTTTTAGCATATCACAAGTACAGATTCACAGTGTGCCATAAAAAGGCGGCGCATCGGTCAGTAACAAAGTTTAGGTTTGTCAGTATTAAACGAGAAACACTATGTGAAGGTCAACCTAATAGTTTCTCACCCATTTTTATAGTGGTTGGCTTTCAGTCTATCCAGAAAACGTCATTTAAAACAAAATTTAATTATTAAATACACATTTTAATGAGATTTCTGATAATTTAATGTTGTTTATGACAATTGGCTTTTCTACTCCAAGTTCCCAAAAGGAACTTGGTTGACCACGAGTAAATTAGAACTTCTAATCATTTAAGTCAATGATTGAGTAGTTATTTTAATAGCTTTTAATTGTTAATTTTATATAATTTATTAATTACTTCAAATAATTGATAAAAATAGCAAATGGATTTGGAAATGGATATATTTGACCAGGATCTTATTCGGGTTACTTTCAAATGCATTTGAATTGTAGATTATAGTGTAATCATTACACAAAGCTTATCAGCAAATGACAAATAAACGGGTATTAAATTATTTATTGAAATATAATTTTATATTTTAATAATATATTTATCGATAATATTGAGTGAAATGTTGAGCAGAAATACTGAACATAAGAAACACAACACAATTCTCACAAATTCTTCGACTGAATAGCAGTTAAAGAGATCCGGTTTTCGGATATATAACGGAAGCAATGGAATGGGTTTATAAGTGATTCGTTTGCCTCGATATCGACTCCATCTGCAATCGATGTCATCGGCGAGACAGTCGACCAATTGGTCGCTCAGCACTTTCTGATCCCTCAAACCTTTGATGACCGGATTTATGGACCGAAAGATCGTTATGTCGGACAACAACTCGAAGCGAATCACTTTCAGTAGCGATCGTTTGGTCTCAAAATTAAGTACCGATTTGTTGCGAATCACGTGTTCGACCACAACCTGAAAGATGAACACTTCGTGGACACCAAATGTGTCCCGACTTAACAACACAGACATCAGTCCAGGACTTATATAGAGTTTGTTTATGGTTTGGATCACTTGATCGGCGTTTGTGTCCAAATAGTCGAGACATACTTCTCTCAAACAAAACAAATGACATGTTTCTGACATTTCATATAAATCGCGCATAACTTCCATCACTTCTATGCCATTGGTTTCCGTCATTTCTGGATATCTTTCGATCACTTTCACCGAAAGCATACTTTCTATCCGTCGGAACTGATATCGATTGGCAGTGATTATAGTTTCGTTCATTTCCTGAAGAGTCCATTCAGTTGTGTCCACTTTGAAACCATAGCATATCATCAATACATTGATCAATGGTTGTAATAGTGTCTCCTCGAGTCTGATTCTATTAGTCTTGGATTCTAACCATTTACTCGACCCAAACATTGCCATAAAGTAATCACTTTCAGACATTACAATCGATTTATTAACTAAATATGTTGGACACAAAAATGTAAATTATATTAAATTTTATGTCAAACATAGAAAAGCATAGAAAAACAAACCTCTTATATGACTGTCATTTATATCGATCAATATATCCATTAGTTTATCGCTTCTCTTAAATGAAATATAATTGTTTTCTTCGACTAAATCCATGATTAGAATCAATTGAATACTTTTATAATTAGATTTAATAATTTAGTCACTAAAACAAATAAATTATAAGACAAATGCTAACACAATATTAGTCAAGATTCTTGACTCAAGAATATTCCGTTATTAAAATGCCAATTATTATGTGATATAATATACTGTTTAACTGATGATTAATGATAGCATGCATTAAAAGTTAATGACAGATAGTTAACAATAATGTTTAAACATTATGCTTATTATCTCAAGAATATTCTGTCATTAATGTACAGCTGTATAAAGTATATGATATTCCGATCAATATCCTAAATAGTGTACTACATCTACTGTATACAGTATGTAGTCAACTTTTATTAATATACCATAAACTGTGTGTTGAAAATTACATGTAATAAAATATAATTATTCTGTCGTTAAACACATTTAAATTAGATTTTATCTTAAAATTTAGATTTAAAGTTAATTTTAATAACAATTTTGATAGCAATGTAACTATAAGAAAAGGGGTTTAGAAAATGCACACAAATTTGTTACGATTTTTGTGAACAAATCAAACGCTTATTTGTTGTCAATTGTAAACCCTTTGTGTGCATCAAAACAGTACGTTATATGTGAACAGTACTGACGATCACACTTCGCGAGTGAATCCAAACAATGACTTAAAAGAGACCACAAATTGAGACAATTGTGACACAAATCCTGTGATATATCGGCTCTTGTATTGGGAGAGAGTGTCGTTGCGGACGAAGAGCTGCGGCGAAGACGCGGAAGTGGTTTGCGGTGATCAGCGATGGAGTACTCGCCGATCAACACATGTATGGCAGACATCGGGTCCAACATCGCTGCCGACCGCCAGACGGGTGTCTCGTGTGTGGCCTTCGACACCACCGAAGAGCTGCTATGGATGGCCAATATGTCGGGACACATGACCTCATACTACTCGTACACTCTGGACAAGTATACCTCCTTTCATGTCGACCACATCCACGACATACGGGATGTGTTAACGCCGACAACCGGTGTCCTCGCCCTCACCAAAGACTCTCTGCGGCTCTCAAAACGCCGCGGAATCACTGTTTTTAACCATAAGTCGGAGCTATTGATGCGAGACATGCAGTGTATGACTCTCTTGCCGTCGGGTCTGTTGCTGATGGCCGGCCATCAGGAGAAGCTCATCGAACTGGACATCGAGCGCGTCAAACACGTCCGCGTCACTGATATACCAGACAACGGGTGTGTTGTCATGAAACAACACCCGAGGTTTGTCTGTTTAGCTGATCCCAACGGAAAGGTAAGCGAACACAATGTGTGGTTTGTCTATTGTGTTGATTGATCCCATGATTATCTCTTTGCAGATCACACTTCGAGACACAGCGTCGCTGCAAATGCAGCGGGAATTCCAGTCACACTCGATGTTGTCCTCGTTTGACGTCTGCGGCAATTATCTAATAACGTGCGGCTTCTCTGAACGTCACGGCAATTACATCGCCGACCAGTTCTTAATGCTATACGACTTGCGACAGATGAAAGCCGTGGCTCCCATACCAGTGCCCAACTTCTCTCCCTATTTGATAAAGTTTTTGCCCAAATTCGCGGCCAAATGTTGTGTAGTGTCGCAAACGGGTCAGTTCCAGATCTTCGATGTGACCGACTATACGCAACGGTACATCCAGAACGTCCAGTTGCCGCCATCCGGCGCTTCCATCACTAGTTTCGACGTCTCGTCCACCGGTCAGGCGCTGGCCTTTGGCGACGATCACAATTACATCTATCTGTACGGCGCGTGCAGTGAAGTGGACTTCAATATGGGCAGCAAACCCACCGAATTCGCCGACCCTATAGAGCCGGTGCGTCCGGTGCCCATCACTGACATATATACTCCCATTTCAGAGATCTCTCCCTTTCCCTATTGGGCCATATCTGACAAATTGCTGTCCGATATGTCGCCCGATATTTGTCGCAAGACATACCGCCCGACGCCTGCCATTGATCCGGAAATTCTGCGAACACTAAGAATGGTTGGATCTATTGGTTACGCACCCAATCACGGAAAGAGACTTCACGTCCGCTCAACGGTGGCCACAGAGTCCGCACATAATTCCAAACGAAGTGAGTGTTGATTGAAATTTATTGTCAATTTATTTGAATGTTTGAATATTTGTAATCATATTTGAATGGTTTTTAATGTCTACAGACAGTCCAGAGGCCAATGAGATGCCGCACCGGTACTACTTCTTAGAGCCCAACTACGACAAGATGGACAAAGACGAGTACGACTTTCTCCGATACAATCACTCGCCATTCGCCGGACTCGACTCAACACTTCCCAACTCGTACTCCAATAATATGATCCAATCGTTGTATTTCATACGTCCTCTTCGGACCGGTATTATCGGTCACGTGTGTAAAAAGGAGTACTGTTTGATATGTGAGTTGGGATTCCTGTTCCATATGCTGGACATCGCCCCCAAACAGAGCCCGTGTATGGCCAACAACTTTCTGCGGGCCTTCCGGACAATGCCTGAGGCGTCGGCCCTTAATCTCATATTTCCCGACGACGAGGCCATCAGGAAAACCATTAATTACGCCAAACTGTCTCAACAGTGGCTTCGGTTTATTCTGAGCCAATTGGACTCCGAAGCGGCCAAAGGTCTGTGCGATGTGTTTGAAACCAACGACGAGTCCAACAATAAATCGGATTCCAATACAAACGAAACCACCTCTTCATTCATCACTGATCTGTTCTCACTATCGCTTCTACGGTGCTATCAATGCAAATGCGACCACAAGTGGGAACAGCCGCACACCTCATTCCCCATTACACTCAACTACCCGAACGACACCGTCAAGTGTACCTCTTTTGTAGACCTGTTGAGACACAGCGTTCTCACCGAACAGACAATACAAACCTATTGCGAAAAGTGCTCTAAATATCAACACGTGGTGGAGAGACGCGAAGCCAAAGCCATTCCGCACATACTGGCCATCAACACCGGTCTGGACAGCGAACAGGCCGTCCGTTTCTGGCGAAATCAAGTGGAAAATATGGCGACAAATGGCGACAATAGGTTAGCGACGCCTTGCCTTCAGGAGATGTCAACGCCGAAGAAGGCCTGTCGTTATGGCGACAATTGTAACAGAAGTGACTGCAAGTTCTCGCACGAGAAGAATCGTGAATCCGCTAAAGATATTGTGTCGTGGATTCCATTGTCTTTCGGAGTGACTGTCGACCAAACCAATGATAAAATAGACTTCACAGTCAAGACGGGCGAAGCCGACGGATGCGTTAACTATGAGCTCATGTCTGTCACTTCGGTGGTCAAGAAGAACGACTCACACATCGGAAACATTATTAGCGCCGTTAGAGTGGATAACGAATACTTCGAACAGAAGTCGGCGGCCGATGAATACCTCAACGATTGGTTTCTATTCAATCACTACTCAATTAATCCCATATCTGTGGAAGAAGTCGTCTCCAATGATCTCCAATGGAAAGTGCCCTCAGTTTTGATATACGTTCGCAAAGATTTGAATGATTTGCATCAGGATCTGCTCTCCATGAAGATCGCCGTCAATAGCGATGTGTTTGGCGAAGATATAGGTCTGGCGACCAAAGCCCGGCGCGGATCCATTTCGTTCACACCTTTGACCGGCGATGAAATGCCCAAAAAGGACGATATCGTCGCAATGGACGCCGAGTTTGTGACACTCAATCAGGAGGAGACAGAACTTCGGGCCGACGGCACGCGAACCACAATCAGACCGTCGCAGAAGTCAGTCGCCCGCATATCGTGCGTCCGCGGGTCGGGTGCGCTCGAAGGACAGCCATTCATCGACGACTACATCGCCACTCAAGACCAAGTGGCCGACTATATGACCAAATTCTCGGGCATACAGCCGGGCGACCTCGAAGTGGGCGTGTCGTCCAAACACCTGACAACACTCAAGTCAACGTATCTAAAGCTGCGTTTTCTGGTGGACACGGGTGTCATATTCGTGGGTCACGGCCTCCGCAACGACTTCCGTGTCATTAATCTGGTTGTGCCTCAGGAACAGGTGATCGACACTGTGTTGCTGTTCCAGTCGCCCAACTATAAGCGAATGGTGTCCCTCCGGTTCCTCGCCTGGCATTTCCTCGACATTCAGATCCAATCGGAAACACACGACTCCGTAGAGGACGCCAAGACTGCGCTCCTCCTCTACAACAAGTATCAGGAGCTCAAAGCGCTTAAGTGTGTGGAGGAGGCCATCGACAACCTGTATGACGTCGGCCGCAACTCCGGGTGGAGAGTCCCCGGCAGTGATGACGAGACGTAGCGGTGGCCACACTGTGTCCGCACAATCGGCGCCCGGCTTTGCGACTGAAACGCAAAAATAATTATTTTGACAAATTTTATAACTTTTTTACACAAAAATAATGTACAAATTATTGAAGCGTAAAGTTATTGAAATAAGTATTTATTTTCTGACATTATTTTCAAACCATTATCTTCTCTTCACATTGAATTCAATCGTGTTTTTGAAATAAAACTTTATTTTTAATAAAAAAAATACAATTAAACCTAGAGTTAAAGTTGTTTGTGAACGCAATACGTTTGTTGATTAATATTCTTGATTATAGACGGAATGGACTCTAAACTAATCTTAACGCCATTCGCGCGGTTCGATAGATATCTGTCGATTATGTAAGCATTGAATTGAGACAACTGTGGCTTCAGCTCATCGATAGCCATCCACTGGCAGTCGTCGATCTCATACTCACACTTCTTCACTGCCAGACCACTGCCGGTGCTGTCGGTGGCGGTACTGTCAGCGTCGGAATTGTTGGCCTTATGTGTCACTGGTTTCAAATGGCAGACAATGTATATATCGCTGCAATCGAAGGCAAACTTATGGATGTGTCTGAAGGATATCACAGACTGAAACTCGCACTCAATACCCGTCTCTTCGAGCACTTCCCGTACGGCTGTCTGTCCGAAGTCCTCGCCCTGAATGGCGTAACCGCCGGGAAATTTCCACATTTGCTGATTGCCGAAGAAGTGCTTCTCCTTCACCACCAAAACCCTGTCGTTATCGTCGATCACAAGACCGCCTAACGAGTGGCCACATAAGGGCCGATCATTTCGGATCAATCAAATGGCTATATATTAGGTATTTATAGTCTATACCGACGCCGACGTTAGTGAAGGCATAATCGGGAATATTCTTGGGCTCTGTTGTCGACAACCACTTATTCATAACCACGTAATCAGTCTTCGAGTGATGGAAAACGTAACCAAACTATCCGTCCATTCAATCAATGGTTTCATTAGTTATTCAAATATAAAAAGAAAGTAATGAATGAGTGATTACTTTGACTAAAGCGGGAATAAAATGCGTTAAATTGAGTCCAATTTGAAACCACGAAACCCGGTATTCCTCGCGAGTCCAGCGCTCAATGGCGTCTATAATCGGGGATCAGATATAGAAGTTAACCGTTAACTCCTATACTGACCACAATTGTGGTCAATGTTTGGTACAAACTATGCCTTAAGGGATATTCTGAATATCAGATTCATTAATGAAAGCATAGTTTGGACGCAAAGACTCGATGCAAACCTTTGAGCGAAGACTCGAACTCATGAGTGGACACGTGTGTCAACTGTGAGTCATTGCGTAACTCGATGTGAAGACCTCTGTAGCGGTCGGACTGACCCGTGAATAGCATTGTATGCGAGAAACGGACTAAACGTGCGCTCAATTCGTGATTCGCTAACGTTTTGCGCAAACAATACATTCACTCAAAACACCGCTTATTGTGTCAATCGATGCCAACCTATCACTCAATTCTGCACTCAATTCGCGATTACATAACCTGTCCTTCAATTTAAAAGCCCCTAACGTTTGACACGTGATTCAAATCATACGGCAATTGTGTGTCACGTGTTGTGTATGTATTGCATAACAGTGTGTGATATGAGTGTCACGTGTTTTGCGCTGTTGTTTACGCTTTCATAACGTTTTGGTTGTTTTGCTTTTCTGTTGACATCCAAACCAATTGATCCGCAGATATGGCAATGATTAAGACACCGACTAATCAGCAAAGGATGACAAACGTAGCCATCGTTCGGATGAAGAAATGCGGACAACGTTTTGAGATCGCGTGCTATAAGAATAAAGTGGTCTCTTATCGCCAGAAAGTGTATGTCTTGAGCGCACCTGAGATGCCATCCGATGATCATTGAATGACATTAACGTTATATCCATTGTATTGATTAGCGAGACAGACATCGATGAAGTCCTTCAGACACCGATGGTCTTCACGAATGTCTCCAAAGGACAGACCGCTAAGAAAGAAGATCTGATTAAGGCGTTCGGCACCGAAGACCACATGAAAGCGTGTCTCGAGGTATGAGGTGTTGGTTGTGGACAACGATTGCGTGCGATTATCAAACCATTCGCTCATTAAATGGTTGTATTGCATGTTATCCACAGATCCTATCGAAAGGAGAGCTACAGATCAGTGAGAAGGAGAGGTCTCATCAATTAGAGGGCACTTACAAAGAGATTGCGACCATAATTGCCGACAAATGCGTGAATCCGGAGACGAAGAGGCCGTATAGCGTGGGTATGATTGAGAAGTGTATGAAACAGTTGCACTTCTCAGTCAAACCCAACCGCAATAGCAAACAACAGGCCATTGAACTGATCCCTCAGCTCAAGACAGTGATGCCTATAGATAGGGCGCAAATGAAGCTCCGGGTCGTCACACACAAGAAGCATAAGCAGAAACTGAAAGAGTTGGCCACTAGTCTCGAGTCGGACACTATCGCCGAAGACGGACACATCGAAATGGTTTGTTTCGAAATACATGCAATGGATTATACATTTGTTTAGAAACTAAACACAATTTATTCAATTTATTTATAATTTGAAAAACAACCGTTAGATTAGATTAATAGTTAAATACCAGTAAAAAATATATATTTTTGTATAAAAATAATGATTTTTGTTGAATAGGTTTTTATGACAGATCCGGGAAACTACCGAATCATCGATCAGTTGGTCAACAGTACTCCCAAATCACAACTACATGTGCTGTTGTTGCAGGAGATGGAGGACGGAGAGGCATCACTCGAATGAAACGCCCGGCGCTCCCAACCCAACGCTCCAATATTCAAACCCCAATCCATTCAAATCTCTATATAAATTGTCGATTACATCAGTTTCTGTAAATAATTTTTATTACTTTAACCGATTTTTGTCTGCAAATGATTTAACAGTAAAATCTAACTTTAAATGCCATTACCTGTGAGTGTATTGTATATAATGACAGACCCGCCACCGCCAGCGCCCGTCAGTTTCGCTGACAAACCATACTTTTGCGCGCATTCAACGATCTTATCGATGGCCGGGTGGCCGACGCCTAAACAGTTTAGTAAATGCTGGTTCATTTCAAATAGTGTCTGAAAACAATGTTACCATTATTTTATACGCTTTCCCTTCATTTCGTATTCATTACAAACCGAAAACTCTTGAAAATCAGTATTTTGTTGAATGAGTTTCCACGCGTTCATTGATATGCCATCGATTGCCGACCAAATATTGTCGACAATGGCTGTGAATCTGTCATACTTTCGTCGGGCTATCTCTACCAACGCTTTGGTATTTCGCGGCACTTTTGTGTTGACGAGAATGACTGGCAGTGATTGCACTTTCGGTAACTTCTCGACGATTTGGCCGCTTCTGAATAGGAGAGCGCCGCCGAACGTGCAAATCGAGTTGTCTATACCCGACGGCCGGCCGTGAAATAGTTTGTCGATCTGAAAGGCCCACTCACTCACTAGATTGAGCTCAAAGTTTAGGCCAAACGCCTTCAATAGAGAGGCCGTTAAACCCACGGTGTATGACGAGGAAGAGCCCAGACCTGCGCTAATAGGCAAACAACTGGTGACAGTTATCTCGAGCGATGGTCTACTCGAAGAGCAATAGCTGTCATCGATGGCAAGATATAGGAATAGAAACGCTTTATAAGAGTTGATGATATTTGCGGCTAAACTGTTGTTAACAAGTTTTGCAACTTTTTCGCCTAAATTGTCTGTATATTCCAATACATTATTGAGTTGTTGTTTGTCATCAATCAATCGGATTTGTGACAACTCGTCGACCGACCACTCAATCGAGTCGTTAAAGTTAACGATATTAAGCACCACTTTATTTGAATTCTTTGTCAATCGTATGCATATATTAGTGTCCAAATCGACGCTTAAGGCCACCGCACTCTTCAACGCAATCATCGGTTAGAAGTGAATATAAAATTCAATATAATATTCAATGAAAGGCTACCTTTCCGTAGACCACAGCGTGCTCTCCATGTATGATAACTTTGCCGGGAGTGCGACATCTGATCACCTCTTCTTCGCTCATTGTCTGCACACAA
>CAJPIZ010001227.1:0-17793 GCA_905368565.1 Medioppia subpectinata | reverse complement strand
AAAAGTTTTAGGTCTTGAAAACGCTCGCATTATTGCCGTTAATATTAATGTTTCAATGATTGCAATCCAACCGAAGTTAAACATTATTATCGAGAAATGAATTGCTAAACAAAAACATAAATACATTTTTTTATAGAACATAGAACCGGCACAATTGGCTATAATTAGATTTGTCGGTATATTTGTGTTAACTATTCCAGTGGTTGTCTGGTATGGCGTAAACCCTTTCGGTCCAAAAGAGGTTCGCCATATACTAGTACTGCGGGCTATAACGGGCACGACTGCACTCTTCCTCCGGTTCTATGCCTTCCGATACCTAACCCTCGCCGACGCCTCTGTTATTATATTTTCAGTGCCAATATTTGTCTCAATATTTGCATTTATTTTCCTAAATGTAATTATAAATTATATTATTGTTTAATAATTATTTTTTTATGCAACTAATTATGAATGTAATTAACCAGAGATTGTGAAAACTTATTAAACAGTAGAACTAAATTAACATTAATATAAATTGTGTGTCCATCAGGAGCCGTGTGGTATACTTCAGACAGTGATAGTTGTGCTGACATTAGTTGGTCTCTCACTCACCACAAGACTTGTATTGATTTTTGTGCCAAAGAGTGAACCGATTTCAGTACTAAACTCAACACAAATACCAATGAATTCAACCCATAATTACCACAAATTTAGCGCTGAAATTGAGTCAAATAATTATTTGTATGGCATTATCGCCGCCCTGTCCTCAACCATATTCACGGCAGCGGTTTTTATATTTATTCGCAAATTAAAGGGTAATTGAATTGCAAAACAAAATTATAGTTTCTTTTAAGAAGATGTAGTCTTAATAATGTATTTATGTTTTTGTTTAGCAATTCATTTCTCGATAATAATGTTTAACTTCGGTTGGATTGCAATCATTGAAACATTAATATTAACGGCAATAATGCGAGCGTTTTCAAGACCTAAAACTTTTATTGAATATATATTATGCCTATTTATGGCCGTTATATCATTTGTTGGCCAAACACTGCTCACACTATCACTTCAGGCGGAAAAGGCGGGTCCGGTATCAGTGGTGAGAGCGGCCACCGATATATTGCTGTCATTTGTTTGGGAAATCGCTTTGTTTAATGAAATTCCGGACATTTGGTCAATAAGTGGTGCTATTGTTGTCTCCTTTTGTATTGTGTTAACGGGTTATCAGAAATGGCATCAAAGCCTAAACAACACCAAAACTAATAATATTAATAACATTGATGAAAATAATATTAAATGATATTTGCTTTGCTTTGGACTATTAAGGAATTTATGTAATTTAATCTAAACTGAATTATTTTTAAAATTAGTAATAAAATCAATAATAATTTTTATGTTTTTAGTTTATTTGTACAAATGAACTAATAATAATATTTTTAATACACCCAATGTACTCAATAATTGAATGAACTTACATTAAAAATCAACCTTTAATTAATTTTTTACCTCTTTTATCAAAAATATAATCTATGCTTTTAATCGAATTGTTTGGGAAAACACTTAAAATAAAATATTTAGATATTTTCTGTATAACTATATATAGTTTTATCCAATTTATAAATTTGTTGAAAATGCAAACATTTGTCTCAAAAGCATTGAACTTATATTAACGTGAAATCAATGTTAAGTCAACCAAACATACGGTACGGATCTATAGAGAGACAGAAAGCGAACAATAAATTCACGTCAAGTGATGAGAGAGTGAATGAAAATAATGACAAGAATTATGTGAAAAGCAATGGTTTGAAAGTTAGCGACGGTTTGAGTAAAGATATTAAACTAATAAAATATTTTATGAATTAGTTTATTAGTAAAAATTAATTAAAAATAATATTTTCAATACTTCACAATATTTATTATTAAAATTAATAAAAACGTCTTTTCTTTAGATAAAATATCAATTTTCATATTAATATGATATTAATAATATCACTATAACTATTACCATGATCATCTTATATTCTGTAGGTCTTATATTCTCAAGTTTCTTAATTATAAAATTAGTATATCGTTTAATATTACCAATACATATGTATAAATTTGCAAAACGATAAAATAAAAATAACATAGAGATAAAGATGCAAATTCATTAAACTATTGCAAATTTAATATGAAATTATAGAACATGTTCAATTTTCAATTATAAAGTAAGAGAGAATATGTCCGATATTTTCTGTGCTTATTTTTATTATAATTCTTTGCTTAACTCAATTGTATTCAAATTTTTGTTTAATATAAAAGGAGAGGAATAATGTCTATCAAAATAGACACAAACTATAACAAGAAGAATATCCCGCATATCATCATAAGAGGTGATCCATACACTCGTGGACTCAGTTATGGACAACAAATGAAGAAGAAGATTGTGAAGAATCTGCACTTTTATAAAGACCGATACCAACTGCTCGACTGGACACAAGTCGAGCAGTTTATGAATAAAAACTATGTAAAAGCTCTGAAGAAATACTTCCCGTCGGGTCTCCAAGAGATGAGAGGTATAGCCGCCGGCGCTGACGTCTCGCTCGAAGACATCATAGCATTGAACGCCAGGTATGAGTTGATGCGCTGGAATCGGGAGCTCATCAAAAAGAGCAACCAATCCATGAATGGTGTGCCCACACAAAAACAAGTAATTTTGCCTCAATTGCCTCACGAGTGCACTTCAGGCGTATGTCTATCAAAGGCCACACAATCGGGTGATGTCCTGATGGGACAGAATTGGGATCAAAACAAGCGTATGTTAGCCGACGATATGATACTTGTGCTGGAAGTACATCCCGACCCCTCCGAGAATAAAGTGCCCCTCATTATGCTTACAGAAGTGGGACAGTTAGGTCGTAGTGGCATAAATGCTAATGGACTTGGTAAATATTAATTTATTTTAATATTGGAAATTAGATTGTAATAAATTCATTTATAAAATAGACATACCCAGGTGCCATTTTTATTTATTATCTTATAAATAAATTGTATTTGTTCAATGACAATATTAATTATTTATAACAAATAAAATAATTGTAATTTGTATCCATTTGTAGGCATAACTGGTATGAGTTTGTTCTCTAGCGATGATTTGTTTGGCGAAGACAGCGGATCCGGTTATATACCAATGGGTCTCTTCAGGCGTATGTTTCTGGAGGCGCCCAACTTTCCGGTGGGGCTCAAGAGTCTGATCGACGCTCCCAGACATGTGTCCATTAATATGACTGTGGCGTCGGCTGAGGGCGAGGCCTTCAACATAGAGATGACACCCAAACACTACTTCGTCTCTTACCCGCCCTTTGATACCGATATCATAACGCATTGCAATCTCTTTAAATCCGATGCATTCTTTGCCAACGGATCCGTTAGAGACACTTATATCTGCGGCTCGTCTCTCATCCGCGACCAACAAATGCAAAGAGAGTTACGAAACAAATGGGGAACTATTGATGAGAAAAGTTTTACCGATTGTTTTAAAAATCATTTGTGTTTTCCGGACTCTCTGTGCGCTCACATACCAGAGAAGGGAAGGGAATACCTGTCGACAAATCCCAATCTCTGTACTATCGCTAATATTGTAATGAATTTAACGACTAAACGGCTCCGGGTTTGTAGGGCTAACCCATGCACTGGTGTGTTTCAAGAATATAGTTTTGATTAAAATTTTTAATTTTAAAAAATTAATTTAATGTTTAACTCTTTACTAGTAGTTATATAAATCTTGACATTTTTCATAATTACTTTATATTATAGATCTATGATATACTTACACTAAATTTCGTTTAAAAATCAACATTTTATAGAATATTTGCTAGAATTGTAGAATAATAAATTTTGTGATTTATAAATAAATCCATTTATAAAGTTTACATAATGGCTAAATGTATAGAACCAGTTTTTAAAATAATGTAATTACAATTTCTTATTATGAATGTAATGAATTGAAGTGCAATTATAGAAGTATTAAATCCGTTGTCAAATAAAGTTAAGTTTGGAAATTTAAAAATACTTTTAATTGTTCCAGGGCAGTTTGCCTTGAAATAGTAGCATACGTACTAAACTATAAACTTGAATAATAATTAATGGTATAAAAGTGATTGTTTTAAAGTCAATTTAGTCAACAATTATACTTCAGTAATAGTAAAAGATATTCCCTAAATAAAAACAAATAAATACAATGTCTGCCAATTTGGACACAAATAACAATCAGGAGACTATCCAACACATCATCATAAGAGGTGATCCATACACTCGTGGACACAGTTATGGACAACAGTTGAAGGAGAAGATTGTGAAGAATATAAACTATTATAAAGAACTCTACCATCTTCTCGATTGGAGACAAGTCGAGCAGTTTATGAATAAAAATTATGTAAAAGCTCTGAACAAATATTTCCCGTCGGGTCTCCAAGAGATGAGAGGTATAGCGACCGGCGCTGACGTCTCACTCGAGGACATAATACTTTTAAACGCAAGATATGAGTTAATGAAGTGGAACCGACAGCTCATTAAGAAAAACAGAGAGCAGTTGACAAATGTCCCAAAGGATAAACAGATAGATTTGCCTCCAGCGCCACACGAGTGCACTTCAGCCGTATGTCTATCAAAGGCCACCCAAACGGGTGATGTCCTTATGGGACAGAATTGGGATCAACACAAGCGTATGTTAGCCGACGATATGCTGCTTCTGTTGGAAGTATATCCCGATTCTTCCGAGAATAAGGTGCCGCTCATTATGCTTACAGAAGTGGGACAATTAGGCCGCAGCGGTATGAATGCTAATGGACTTGGTAATAATTTATTAGATTAATATATGAAATATACAATAATTGTCATTACATTTGTAGGCATCACTGGAATGAGTATTTTCTCCAGCGATGATGTGTTTGGCAAAGACAGCGGATCCGGTTATATACCTATTAGTCTATTAAGACGTATGTTTCTGGAGGCGCCCACATTCCCGGTGGCGATACGGCGACTACTGATCGCTCCCAGACATGTGTCCGTCAATATGACTGTGGCATCGGCTGAGGGCGAGGCCTTCAACATAGAGATGACACCCAAACACTACTTCGTCTCTTACCCTCCCTTTGATACCGGTATCATAACTCACAGCAATCTTTTCAAATCCGATGCATTCTTTGCCAACGGATCCGTCAAAGACACGTATAACTGCAGCTCATCGCTGATCCGCGACCGACAGATGCAAAGAGAGTTACTCAAGAGATTGGGAACTATTGATGAGAAGAGTTTTACCGATTGTTTTAAAAATCATTTGTGTTTTCCGGACTCACTGTGCGCTCACATACCAGAGAAGGGAAGGGAAGACATGTCAACGACACCCAATTTCTGCACTATCGCTAATATTGTCATGAATTTGACGACTAAACGACTCCGTGTTTGTAGGGCTAATCCATGCAATGGTGTGTTTCAAGAATATAGTTTTGATTAAAACTATCAATTTTGCAAAAATGATTTTATTCTTCATAATATTTGTGTTAAAGTTAATTAATTTAATGTTTAACTCTTTAATAGTTGTTATATAAATCTTGACATTTATCATAATCATATTATAGATCTATGCTATAATTACCTTAAAATTAGTTTAAAAATAAACATTTTATAATGTATTAATAAACATTGTAGAATGGATTGATAATTATATCCATTTATACATAATTGAAAAATGCAGTCTTTGTAATGTAATTGCAATTTATTATTATGAATATAATGAAGTAAATTGTAAATATTAATTACAAATTCAAATGAATTGCTTTGACAATACAATTGAGTAAACCAATAATTTTGCATTTAATCGCAGTTTAATTTTCTAATAAATTTACTTTAATTACAATAGTATGCAATACAATAAAAGTGCAGTGCGTTTAATAGTATAGCAGTGCATACAAACATGTAAAGTATTGCACAATCCTATAACAGAATTGTGTATAAATACCAAGTAAATCCATTAACAGATAAAGTTAAGTTTGTAAACTTAAAAATACTTTTAATTGTACTACTCATTGTCCCTGGGCAATTTGCCTTGAAATAGTAGCGTAGATACTATACAATAAACTTGATATTTTTAATGGTATAAAACTGATTGTTTTAAAGTCAATTTAGTCAACAATTATATTTTAGTGATAGTAAAAGTTATTTTTTTTCAATAAAAAGAAATATAATGTCTTTCAATTTGGACACAAATAACAACGAGAAGACAATCCCGCATATCATCATAAGAGGTGATCCATACACTCGTGGACTCAGTTATGGACAACAGTTGAAGGAGAAGATCGTGAAGAATATAATCTATTATAAAGAACTCTACCATCTTCTCGATTGGACACAAGTGGAAGAGTTTATGAATAAAAACTATGTAAAAGCTCTGAACAAATACTTCCCGTCGGGTCTCCAAGAGATGAGAGGTATAGCAACCGGCGCTGACGTCTCACTCGAGGATATCATAGCATTGAACGCCAGGTATGAGTTAATGAAGTGGAATCGACAGCTCATTAAGAAAAACAGAGAGCAGTTGACAAATGTTTCAAAGGATAAACTGATAGATTTGCCTCCAGCGCCACACGAGTGCACTTCAGCCGTATGTCTATCAAAGGCCACACAATCGGGTGATGTCCTTATGGGACAGAATTGGGATCAAAACAAGCGTATGTTAGCCGACGATATGCTGCTTCTGCTGGAAGTATATCCCGATTCTTCCGAGAATAAGGTGCCGCTCATTATGCTTACAGAAGTGGGACAATTGGGCCGCAGCGGTATGAATGCTAATGGACTTGGTAATTATTAGTTATTAGATTAATATTTATATATGAAATATACAATAATTGTCATTACAAATTTTTTTTTGTATCCATTTGTAGGCATCACTGGAATGAGTATTTTCTCCAGCGATGATGTGTTTGGCGAAGACAGCGGATCCGGTTATATACCAATTAGTCTATTTAGACGTATGTTTCTGGAGGCGCCCACATTCCCGGTGGCAATCCTGCGACTATTGGTCGCCCCCAGACATGTGTCCGTCAATATGACTGTGGCGTCGGCTGAGGGCGAGGCCTTCAACATAGAGATGACACCCAAACACTACTTCGTCTCTTACCCTCCCTTCGATACCGATATCATAACTCATAGCAATCTTTTCAAATCCGTTGCATTCTTTGCCAACGGATCCGTCAAAGACACGTATAACTGCAGCTCATCGCTAATCCGCGACCGACAGATGCAAAGAGAATTACTCAAGAGATTGGGAACTATTGATGAGAAGAGTTTTACCGATTGTTTTAAAAATCATTTGGGATTTCCGGACTCACTGTGCGCTCACATACCAGAGAAGGGGAGGGAAGACATGTCGACGGCACCCAATCTCTGTACTATTGCTAATATTGTTATGAATTTAACGACTAAACGGCTCCGGGTTTGTAGGGCTAACCCATGCAATGGTGTGTTTCAAGAATTTAGCCTCAAATAAACCAATTATTTTAAATAATTTTTTTAATTATAAATCTATTGCTTTCTAAATCTACCAATTATATTCTAAATAAGCAATGGTGAAATAAGAAATAATATGACATGGTTATTGAATCACCAAGACGTTTTTTAAATATAGTTTTTATATTAGCATACATTACAGTATATGTATTGGATTAAATGAAAACCTCGTTCCTTGACGGTGAAGGAGTGTAGCTATAATTCTGAAATTAGTTTCATAATTTAAGTTGACATTCTTAGGCACAAGAATCTAAGTTTCATCAAGATCGGATCAATAGTTTATGAACAGGATTTTTTCAAAGTTTGTCAGTCGTTTTAATGTATTCCTATGGGAGGGGGTCTGTTTTTGTATTGACCGATGGTTGAAATCACAGTTAAATTTATCTTGGTTGAATACTAATAGAGTTAATTCAAAGCCCTTCCTCTTCTGAGACCTTTGTTATTCAATGTATATAACAGTATACTATTCATTGACCAATATTGACCGCTACCCCAACTGTGGCCACACAAAAATCGGTGATTAACCCGATTGGCGGCCTGTGTTCGGTCGGTTCGCAATTGATTCCCGCTATACTTAAAGTTATGATATCTGCACTAAACTATTGTCTGATAACTAATAGTGAATACCAATAACCAAATAATCACTTTAAACACATCTTTGGTAAAAATATTTTTACTTTAAAAATGAAATAATTTTTAATAAAATATTTTGTGGCAAATTTTTTAAAATTATTCCGACTGACAAACTTTGAAAAAATCCTGTTCATAAACTATTGATCCGATCTTGATGAAACTTGGATTCTGGTGCCTAAGAATGTCGACTTAAATTATGAAACTAATTTCAGAATTATAGCTACACTCCTTCACCGTCAAGGAACGAGGTTTCCATTTAATCCAATATATTTGAATAATATGACAATTGTTAAAATTGCAACACAAGGGTTAGATGTTTGGATCAGTGAGGCGTAAATTTTGGCCAAACATATTATTATATACAAAGTATTTTCAAAATTAATTTCTTTGTTCTTATTTTAAATGTTATTTTAATTTGACAAATAAAATAATTTGTTTGTGTAAAGACCCAGCATCATTAAATATTAATTAAAATAATTTATATATTTGCATTCAAAGCAAATATTGTAAAAAATACCTATTAATGCAATCATTAAATCTATTATTAATTGAATAACTATTGAAAAACAGTTAATTTATAAAAATACTAAACTTCATAAGAATTTTACGTATAATTGACACTTAAAAATGAACTAAAATCTAGCATGATGATTACAAGCTAGGAAAATCAATTGAAAATAAATTTTTTTGTTGTAATTTCATATTAAATTTGCATTAGTTTAATGAATTTGCATTTTTACCTTTATATTATTTTTATTTTATAATTTTGCAAAATGAGATTAAAATGCAAATTTATTACACTATTGTTTTAATATGAAATTACAAAAAAATTAAATTTATTTTCGATGAATTTTTATCAATTATAAGGTAAGAAAGAGTTTGAATAATATTTACTGCACTTATTTTTAACATAATAATAGAATTACTTAAATATTAAACTAAATATATTTAAAATTCAATTCACTGAATTAAAGTATGCAAATAAATTTGTTGACCAAGAATGTACTTGATACTATTGTTGTCCTAATAATATAATGTTATATACCTTATTTGTAATGGTAATATAATTTACTTTTAACGATTAAATTTATTTGTTCAGAATATTTATAAATAATTTGCATTAAATACAGGTGTAAACCATAATATGTACACAATTTAATAGTGCTTAATGCAATAAAATCATTGATTGCACTTATTATTTATGGAAAACACAATGTTTTGCCTACAATTAGAGTATTATTAAAGAAATATTCTACAATAAACTATTAATATGCAAAGTATTTTTGTAATAAATGTAGATTTATTTTTTTTAAAACATTAGATTTATAAATGTGACAAAAATCAATAGCAAAATTATTTAAGACAATTTCTATGATATTTATTTGTAATATACAGTAATAAATTGTTTAATAAATTTATAAACAAATGTATACACAGAGAAAATTATCAATTGAATCAAATTATAAGGTATTTATTGTTTTTAATCAAAATTTAAAAATATCGGAAAATACTGAGGACACGGACGGGAAGAAGACTACCAGACCTTTGCTTAGCTGGCGATTACACAAAGGGATTATACTCTCAATCTTAAGTGCCGTGTGTTTTGCCTTCTCATCGGTTATTGTCAAGTACTTGAAGGTAAGTCATAAATACCCGGATTAAATATTTTAAGACTAAGACAAACAATGTCACAATTTACAGGACATTTCTCCCTCACAATTGGCTGTATTTAGATTTGTAGGTATATTTGTGTTAACCATTCCTCTGGTTATTAGAAATGGTGGCCATATATTTGGCCCGAAAGAAGTGCGGCATATATTGGTCTTAAGGTGCATATCGGGCGCCACCTCACTATTCCTCGAGTTCTATGCCTTCAGACTCTTACCACTCGTCGACGCGTCGATTATCACGTTTTCAATAGTAGTGTTTGTGTCTATGTTTGCCTGTGTTTTCCTTAAGGTAAATATGTTTTAACAACGATTCAAATAATGATTAATAAATTGAGTTTACATTCAGGAGTCGTGCGGTATATTCCAGACAATTATCGTAATGTTGACAATGTTTGGCGTCATTCTTACCACCAAATGTTTGGACACATTCTTTCAGCCGACAGCACATCCAATGTCACAGAATTCAACACATTTTATCAATTCAACAACAAATGGCCAGTTATTACATGCAATTCAAACATCAAATAACAATCACTTATACGGAGTGTTAGCGGCATTTGGCTGTACTTTCTTTGGTTCATTAGTTTTTATATTCATTCGGCAATTAAAAGGTATTTTATAAAAATATATGCAATTATGTGTATAATCTAGAACTATTTAATTGATTTTGATTTGAAATATCAATTAGACGTTCACTACTCGATAATAATGTTTAATTTCGGATGGATTTCAATAATCTTAACACTAATCATGACTGCAATAGTAAACGGATTTTCAATGCCTAAAACACTGTTTGAATGGGGATTAAGCCTATCGTTGGGTTTACTCTCATTTAGTGGTCAAGCGTTGATGACTTTGGCCCTACAGTCAGAACAGGCCGGACCCGTGGCTGTGGTCAGAGAGTCCACTGATATTATACTATCATTTGTATTTGACATCACGTTATTTCATATAATTCCCGACATTTGGTCAATCAGTGGCGCGACTGTTGTCTTCATTTGCATACTATTAACCAGTTTTCATAAATGGCTTCAAAGCAGAGATACTGAACCGAAAGCAAAATAATGAAATTTTAATGATTTTTACCATTTTGTTTTTAAATCTTCAACGGATTCTATCTATGAAATCAATTTAAAAATTTATTTATTAAAATTGGTGTAAATTTTGTAAAATTTTGAAATGAGTTGTAGTTGTGTTTGAATGAAAGGATGATTTCTAAAGCAGAGAGACTAAAACAAAAGCTAAATTATTAAATTAATAACAGAATTAATTTTATGTTCATTAAATAAGCATTTGTATCAAGGACAAAATATCATTATATAGTGCAATACAAAGCCTATTACGTATAAACCAAAATTTCTCACACCTGAGAGAGACTTTATGTATTAATCTATTCGTTCATCACATGAATTGTTTTAAAATGCTATTCAATTATACAACACATGAATTATTGTCATTTGTCAAAAAGATTTATAAAAAAATATCGTTTATGTACTAAATTATTTTTAAAATATTACATTTAGTGCGAATAAACCCAAAGAATAAAATTGCAAAAACATTGAATACATGTTATAATTGTAAAAATTAAAATTATATTTATGTTTATTATAAATATGCGTTACGATATGTCGGGTCAATATAAGTTTATGTACGGCTCGACAGATGAACATGATCAAAACCACAATCATTTTGAGAGTTTCAAAACTAATAACTGTTTTGACGACCATATCAATATACGAGAGATTAATTATGTAGAGCTAGACGATCTTAATAAAGACTCTAGTGACCATGTTCAATCAAACAAATGGCAATTATATAAGGGCATAACAATGTCAATGTTGGCCGCTCTTTGCTTCTCACTCTCGGCAGTAATAGTTAAGTATTTAAAGGTAAGCAACAAATAAATAAATAATTAAATTTACAATAAGCAAATAATCCCATATTATCGGATATACTATATGCTAATTATCACATAAACCGCTGAACATTAACTTATAAATTATATAATTAAATGTCAAATAATAATTGTGGTGAAATATATCAGAACATATCAGTGGAACAATTATCGTTGTATCGTTCTATTGGCTTATTTATTTTTAACCTGCCCTTGGTCGTAAAACATGGTGAAAATGTATTTGATTACCAAGAGTTATGGTTCCCACTATTATTGAGATGCATTTTCGGCTGTACTTCACTGTTGTTAGAGTTTTATGCCTTTCAATGCCTATCGCTCGCCGACGCCTATACTATACTACAATCCATACCAGTATTTGCATCGGTGTTGGCCTTTGTATTTCTCAAAGTAAGTAACCTTTATCATGTTGTGTCATAAAGATATTACATAATTTTGATCATCCATATACAATACTGTACAATACTCTCTAAATATTGCAACATTTTTTAGGAGCCGTGCGGTCTGTTTCAGATATTGATGATCTTAATGACAATGTTTGGTCTCTCCCTCACCACTAAATTAGTGTATATGTTGTCTATGGAAACGGAGTCTCTATTTGTTGATAACTCGACGGCCATTATTGAGGCCATGAATGTTGAGTTCGGCCACCGGACGGATCACTATTACTACGGTGTGTCGGCCGCTCTGTCCTCAGCCCTCTGCATATCATTGGTGTATATATTTCTTCGTAAACTTAAAAGTATTAGCAAATAATCGTAAATAAATAAATATTAATACCTTGTTTATATCTTTTATATGAATCATATTTAGCAATGCATTACACAATCCAATTGTTTAATTACGGCTGGTTTTCAATCGTTGAAACACTGATAGTAACTACTGCCTTAAATAGTTTTTCATTACCAAGATCATTGAACGAGTACATTCTATGCTTACTATTGTGTATATTATCATATTTGGCGCAAATATTTCAAACGATATCACTTCAGGCAGAAATGGCGGGACCGGTGGCTGTGGTGAGAGTGGCCACAGATATTATACTGTCGTTTGTTTGGCAGATATTTATATTTAACAACAATCCCGACGTCTGGACAATCAGTGGCGCTATTGTTGTAGCCTTTGCTATATTCCTTACGAGTTGTCACAAATGGATTCACAGTAAAAATAATAAAAAATAAAATAACTTTTTCGCTTAATAACTTAAAATAATCAAGATGAAAATTAATATTGTTAATTAATTAAGATCATGCTCTTATAAAATTTTTAACTTGATATTTATAAAATAATTTGTAGAATACAATACAACTATTATAAATTATATTGTAATTAATAAATTATAATTTAAAAGAGTATTAAATAACATTAAGATATACAAAAATTTACAAAAATCTAAGATTTAGATATTGATTATAAGTTACCTACATTTACATATGCACTTATGCCTTACACTTATGCCTTCATTAAATTATTTGTTTTGATATGTCATTCAAACACATGAATTATTATCAGTTGTCAAAATAATTCTATGAAAATATTGTATGAAATTATGTTTAAAAAAATTAGAGACAATGTTATATACATTGCGACTAAACCTAAAGAATCAAATTTTGTTAATTGCTATTATTTAACGTTTGTAAAAATTTAAATTATATTTATATTATAAATATACAATACGATATGTCGGGTGAATATAAGTTTATGTACGGCTCGACAGATGAACATGATCAAAACCACAAACATTTTGAGACTTTCAAAACTATTGATAAATATTTTGACGACCATATTAACATACGAGATATTAATTACTTAGATTTAGATGCTTTTAATAACAACTCTAGTGACCATGTTCAATCAAACAAATGGCAATTATATAAAGGCATAACACTGTCAATGTTGTCCGCGCTTTGCTTCTCACTCTCGGCAGTTATTGTCAAGTTTTTAAAGGTAAGCAATGAATGAATAAATGACTAAACAATCTTATATTAGCGATCATATGCTGTATGCTAACCATCACATTAAATAAATTACATTGTATAAAATAATATAATTAAGTAATAATTGTGGCAAAACTCTATCAGGACATGTCAGTGGAACAATTATCGTTGTATCGTTCTATTGGCTTATTTATTTTTAACCTGCCCTTGGTCGTAAAACATGGTGAAAATGTATTTGATTACCAAGAGTTATGGTTCCCACTATTATTGAGATGCTTTTTTGGTTGTACTTCACTGTTATTACAGTTTTATGCTTTCCAATACCTACCGCTCGCCGACGCCTATACTATACTACAATCTATACCTGTATTTGCATCGGTGTTGGCCTTTGTATTTCTCAAAGTAAATGGCCTTTATTGTATTGTGTTATTAAAATGTTACCTAGACTGTTTTAATCATCCATATACATCATTCTAATATAATTCATTACATTTACACTTTATATTGCATAACTGTAGGAGCCGTGCGGTCTGTTTCAGACATCGATGGTCTTAATGACAATGTGTGGTCTCTCCCTCACCACTAAATTGGTGTATATGTTGTCTATGGAAACGGAGTCCCTATTTGTTAATAACTCGACTGCCATTATTGAGGCCATGGATGATGAGTTTGGCCACCGGACGGATCACTATTACTATGGTGTGTCGGCCGCCTTGTCCTCAGCCCTCTGCATATCAGCGACTTATATACTTCTTCGCAAACTTAAAAGTATTATCAAAATGTTTTAAATAAATAAATAACTCGTTTATATCTTTTATATGAATCATATTTAGCAATGCATTACACAATCCAATTGTTTAATTACGGCTGGTTTTCGATCGTTGAGACACTGATATTCACTGCCGCCTTAAATAGTTTTTCACTACCAAGATCATTGGATGAGTACATTTTATGCTCACTATTGTGTATATTATCATATGTGGCCCAAATATTTCAAACGATATCACTTCAGGCAGAAATGGCCGGACCGGTGGCTGTGGTGAGAGTGGCCACAGATATTATACTGTCGTTTGTTTGGCAGATATTTATATTCAATAATAATCCCGACGTCTGGACAGTCAGTGGCGCTATTGTTGTAGCCTTTGCTATATTCCTCACGAGTTATCATAAATGGATTTACAGTAAAGATAATAAAAAATAAAATAACTTTTCAATTATGTTGCAAATTAATTTTGTTAATTAATTAAGATCATGTTCAATGTTGGATTTTTTAATTGAATTTTGTTGAATAACATGTAAATACAATACAAATATTATAATAAATTGATTTTTAAATATATTTAAGAGTATTAAATACAAGACTTTTCAAAATCTTATACTTAAATAATGTTATATTATTTGGTTATAAAACCGAAATATTTCTTGATTTTTGAATCTTTGGGAAGAGTTATAATCCATTTCCTGGCGGTTGTCATCAGTACCGACGACATGACCAAAACCGCCCCAAACACTGACCACTTGTCCGGTATTTCTTTGAATATTGTTATTTGAAAAACAAACGAATAAATTAACTAAAAATAAACAAATAAAACAGTGAATTAAATGCCAAATAAATGCATAAATAATGATTTGATTAAATACCTCAGAACTGGCTCTAACTATGGACACGAGACCCGCTTCTTCGGCCTGAAGTGCTTTTGTAAGCAATAATTGGCCATAAAATGAGAATATGGCAACCAAACACATGAGCCACGCGTTGGCACTAATGGCCGGTATGTTAGTGGGCAATTTGAAGTCATTTAAAAACAACGTGATCACAGATGTCTCGGTTATGGCCACCAGCGAGAAGTTGAACAGTATTACCGAGTGGTGAAGACTTCTAAGCTATAGGTAATTGTCCGCAAATGTTGTAAAAAATTAGTTTAAAAAATAAAAGCATGTCTTTATTAATAATTATCAATTATTGATTATTGATAATTATATTCATTACCTTTCGGACCAACACATAGACCGAAGAGCCGACAATAGTGGCCCCTATACTAAAGGCGACACCGATTAGCTGCCGGTGATTGTCCGGACGGTTACTGTCCAACAACCGTACGTCGGTGTGAGTGAAGCTTAAGTCCACTTTTGACGCAAAAGTGATGCCAATTAGTGTCACAAAGAGGGCGAAGATGTGAAACAAACCAAACGACTCTTTGAGAAATATTTTGGCAAAAATGAATACAAAGACCGGCATTGAGAGCACGATTACTGTGGCGTTCGCTATAGACATGTAGTGCAGAGCGTTGTACCGGAAGTACAGACTCGTTAACCAAACGACTCTTTGAGAAATATTTTGGCAAAAATGAATACAAAGACCGGCATTGAGAGCACGATTACTGTGGCGTTCGCTATAGACATGTAGTGCAGAGCGTTGTACCGGAAGTACAGACTCGTGGCGCCGGCCACTCCTCGCAGCACAAGCCATAGCCGCGACTTTGACGGCCCGAATGGACTGCCCTTCACCTCCATTACCACCGGTAGAGTGAAGAGTAATATTCCTGACGTAAATGTAATGTTATATTTGATTAATTAGTGCTATTTTTAATTTTATATTGAAACTGTTTGCATAACTAACAAAGAGCATTTTTATAAATAAATATGTGATTTTCAATCAATATATGACAAAAGAGTTATGGAATCATTTGAAAACATGTTTACAGATGTTTGTTTCTAATAAAAAATACTGTTCATTATTAGATTCCTAATAAACTTAATACACATAGTTATACAACTTATTGTCTATATTTATATTTATCATTATATGTCAAGATTTTATATAAGAAATTAATGATTGTATAAATGAAATGAAAGACAGAGAATTTGAAATTTCATAGGAATCTAATGATTGTTACCTAAGAATCGGAAAAATGCCATTTCGGACGGATCCACGTCTTTCACATACTTGACAATAACGGTTGTGATCGAGAAAAATAGGGCCGATATTATTGTCAGACAAATGCCTTTTATAGCTTTTGGCACTTTTCCAGAACTATCCACTATTTTGACGTTTTCATCAACAAATTTTGGCCGATTCTTGTCGTCCGGAATCGCTATATTGTCACAATTCTGTACTCCATTCTCGTATAATATGATCTCGTCGTCCGAGTCTTCTTTGGGACACAATTGTCTTGTCATTTGATTGTCTTGTAATCCGTCGTTAAAGCCGTGGGAACTGTGAACAAGATATTTAAGTCATATAAAAATGCATTTTAGTTACCATATTGTCCGGCGGGTTATGATTGAAACTTACAGGTGTTTATCGTAAGACATATTGATTTCTATACAATTATAATGTGTTTCAGAAAGATTTTTTGAAACACTTTTAGTCGTCACAGAGTTATGGAAATCAGTGGTCATCTTATAAAAGGCGCAAATTTGAAATTACTATAACTAAAGTATAGTAATAATAAATTTTACGTAACTTTTATTACTGTTAAACACATGGTATTTGTTTTAAAAATCTTTTTCTATTTAAATGTCTGGGTTATAAAACCATAGCGTTGTGTATGTTCACCTGCTCATGAGATACCTGTCAATGAAAATGACTGAACGATATGATAAACTATAGTACATTACATAACGGTATATACCGTACAGTATGTGTAGATATTTATTGAATTAAAGATACTTTATATTAAAAATACTTTAAAATGATGTTTTTAACATCACTTTACTTTACTTCACTTCACTGTGAGATCCAAACATAGCTATTATTTGATGCAATAATCAAACACCTGATAGTAAAATCATTTATCAATTAGGAAAAAAACTTTCAAATGAATCAAATTAACGATTTAAATAATGTTTGTTTTACCTCAAAGTTTTGCACTGAATTATATTTATTTGATGTTTTGATCGAAAAAACTGTTTTATCCGTCAGTTCTCACGAAACGCGTCAATAAATATCAATCAAACAATTAATAAAAAGTGTGTTTTGTTTTGCAGTTAAAATTTTTAATGAGATTTTGTGTTAAATATTATAATAAATTTGTTAAAATTCTGGTATATTTTTAATATAGATTTGTTTTTCAGATAAAATGAGATTAAATTATTGCTCCGTTTGAGTGGTTTG
>CAJPIZ010001226.1:0-17794 GCA_905368565.1 Medioppia subpectinata | reverse complement strand
CATTTGGCTCTCATCTCAAAAGGAAATGATTGAAATAAAAGTACAATTCAATGCTTTGAGAAATTGTTTAGAAATCGGTGATCTCCTAATCACGCAATTGTCTGCAGCCAATCAAACACTCTTTAATCTCATCCAAACAAATGTGTCAAAGAATCCAGAGTTTGAGCCATCGATTGGATTCATGAGACAACTCGAAGAATTGATTCAAAGAGAAAAAGACAATTTGATGGCAACGAAGGCATCGCTTATTGATATAAATTGTAAACAAATTATTGAGGAATTGATCCACAAATGGAGACAATGTGTGACCACAAGAGATAAATGCATTCAAACCGATGATCAAAGCAAAGAGTGTGTGAAAAGTGAGATAATCGGCGAACACTTGATTGACATAAACAGTGATAAAAATTTTAATAAACCAATAATTACTACAGAAGTCGAGGATATTGTGATATATATTGAGGACACGGGAAATGATATGCAATTCATTCAAACTGTAGAGGAATGCAAAGAGTTTGTGGAATCAATTGAAATGAATTCAATTTCTGAGACCAATAGCGAGACAATTGTCGAAGAAGTGGTTGACAGCAGAAGTGATAATAACTCAGAGGAATCGATGATTATGACAGAAATCTCGGATTGCGATACATTTGTGGCGACAAATAGTGATATTCAATGTATTCAATTCATTGCCGGTGAAACCAAAGAGTTTGTTGAAACTATTCAAATGAATGCAATTTCTGAGTCTAATAGTGAGACAATTGCTGAAGAAGTGATTGACAGCAGCAGTGATGACGACAACTCTGAAGAACCGATTATTAAAACGAGAACCAATGATAGCCAGCCATTTGTCAGCACTAGTTGTGATACCATTATTGATATCGATGAAAATAATTACGAGAGTGAAACCGATTGTCAAATGCGGGTTACATCTGGTCTTAGCCAATGTTTGACCGCAAATGCATTCTATAAGGAAAATGAGACACCGATTGGGACTCCGAATGGATTGAATGGAGAATATGAAGACATATCACAACCAGAATCAGACAATTTAATGGCAAATAAAACACCGACAAAAGTCCCAAACAGTGGTAATATAAATGAGGATCTAAACCACAAACGGTTTGAATGTATGAAACAAATTGGAGGACCAATTGATATGAACGAAGAGTCTATGGAAACGAGTTTTAATATAAATGAATACATGAAACCAAGCGATGAAATAATTAATAAAGAGATAAATCGTGTGAACGACGACCACAACAGCCAATCACAGCAACCGATGATTACAACAAAAACTACTGATCCGAAGATATTTGTCGATACAATTAATGGTGTTTTGAACTCAATGGGCGTTACTATCAACTCGTCGGACATTGATATCGACGGCAATAACAACTGCGAGAGTGAAGTGTCGGCAAAGACTTTGACAATAGAAACCAATCAAAGAAGTGGTAACAGTAATAGCCATCAAACACAAGACAAACCTACGATCGAGAGCTATGGAGAGCTTACAAATGGATATCAAATTGTGAGTCTAAGCGGACAACCATTGCAGTCAACTGATGGCCAATTGGCAGAAGGGTTTGATTGGCCGGTGGGAGAGTTGACCCCAAACTATGGCAATTTAATGGCCAATCACCAGAACGCGGACAACATTAGTCTATATCCCTGTGAATGGCCCGTATGTCCGGTGCTGACCAGTTATTTGAAGAACATCACAATACATGGTTTGAATGACAACGAAGATAACATTTTATACCTAGAGTTGTCTACTAATATGTCGGCAACGGATCCACTCGTGAATGAATATTCAATACAAAACGATAAGACAATTGGCGAAGAGATAAATGATGTCAACACCGATCACAACAGTCGACTGCAACCGATTATTACAACTGAAACTACGAATTGCGAGACATTAGTCGATACGAATAATGATGTGTTAAGTGATAACTCAATGGATATTACTATAAATTCGTTGGACATCGGTATCTACGGTAATAACGACGACGAGAGTGAAGTACCGGCAAAGGGGACAACGATAGATATCGACCGAAACAGTGGTCATAACAATGAATGCCATAAAACACGTAACAAAACTCCGATCAAGAGTTTGGACAAAAAACATATTAAACGATGGAATTTAAAATCAATTGCTAACCGATTGCCTAACGGGTTATACGCGTGTTATTTGCCAGAGTGTGGGTTCACTACCAAATTGAAGGGTACTTTGGTTAGTCACGCGAAGGCACACAACTATATTAGGCCCTATGCGTGTGAATGGCCCGGTTGTAAGTACCGGAGCAGGTGGCCCCCAGCCCATCAAAAGCATCAGTACAAACATAGGCAAACTAACTATTACCAAAAACCCGGTAACTCTGAAGTGTGGGCACCGCTTTCGGACACCTCTACACCCGGTAATCATTTGCCGGTCACCACATCGACAACAACAGGACAACCGATGTTTACTTACAACGGATCGTATGATAGGCCATACGTGTGTCAGTGGCCCGACTGCGGGTTCACCACCAAACGGCCCGCATCGATCACCCGTCACGTAACCTCACACCCGAACTCGAGGCCATATGTGTGTCAACGGCAAGGATGTGAGTTTCAAACCCATTGCACACAAGATATTTTTAAGCATCTAATTGGACACAGAAATGCTGACCATATATTGAATACAGGTCGCAGTTATAATGGTATGTTTAATACTTATGATTGACTTTAACACTGATTTTAGCAACTAATTTGTATGCATTTATTACAGACAACGAGGTGACAGACCCGATGATTACAACGCCAACTAATGAAAGCCAGGCATTTGTCAACACTAGTTGTGATACCATTAGTGATGTCAATGAAAATAATAACTGCGAGAGTGAAAGCGATTGTCAAATGCCGTTTATTTCTGATCTCTCTATTGACCAAAACAATGACTCCCAGAGCGAAGAGTTGTCAGACATCACGAAAGACACCGAACAAAGAAGTGGTCAGATTAAGGGCAGCCATCAAATGGGCTCCACATCTAGTCTTAACCCATGTTTGGCCACAAATGAGACACCGATTGGGACTACGAATGAATTGAATGGAGAATATGAAGACATATCACAACCAGAATCAGACAATTTTATGACAAATAAGACACAGATAAAAGTCCCAAACAGTGGTAATAATGAGGATCTAAACAACAAACTGTTTGAATGTATGAAAAAAATTGGAGAACCTATTGATACGGACGAGGATTCTATGGAAACGAGTTTTAATATAAATAAATTCTTGAAACCTAACGATGAGATAAATGGCGTGAACGACGACCACATCAACCAATCACAGCAACCGATGATAACAACAGAAAGTACTGATTCGAAGACATTTGTCGATACAATTAATGGTGTCATGAACTCAATGGCTGTTACTCTCGACACGTCTGCCATTCATATCGACGGCAATACCGACTGCGAGATTGAAGTCACGGCGGAGATGTCGACAATAGACACCGACCAAAGAAGTGGTCACAACAATGATTGGCATAAAACACGTGACAAAACTACGATCAAGAGTTTAGACACAAATCATTTGAGACGACGGAGTCTGAAATCAATTGACGGCCGATTGCCGAACAGGTTATACGCGTGTAAATGGCCAGAGTGTGGGTTCACTACCCAATCGACACGTATTCTTGTTAATCACACCAACGCACACAATAATATCCAGCCCTATGCCTGTGAATGGCCCGGTTGTAAGTACCGGAGCAGTTGGCACACAGGCGTGAGAAGGCATCAGTACAAACATAGGCGCAACAAATGCCAAAAGGCCGGCAGCTCTGAAGTGTGGGCACCACTTGCGGACACCTCTACGACCGATAATCATTTGCCGGTCACCACATCGACAACAACTGGACAGCCGATTAATCCTCAAACGAACATTAATCACAACAGTCGACTGCAACCAATTATTACAACTGAAAATACAAATTGCGAGACATTAGTCAATACGAGTAATGATGTCTTGAGTGATAACTCAATCGCTGTTACTATAAATTCGTCGGACATTGATATCGATGTCAATAACCACAGCGAGAGTGAAGTGTCGGCGGAGATAATGACAGACACCGACCTAAACAGTGGTCATAACAATGATTGTCATAAAACACGTGACACAACTCCTATCCAGAGTTTAGACACAAATCATGTGAGACAACCAAATTTGAAATTAATTGCCACCCAATTGCCAAACGGGTTATACGCGTGCGAATGGCCAGAGTGTGAGTTCACTACCAAATATAAGGGTACCATGGCCATTCACACTTACGCTCACAACAATATAAGGTTATATGCCTGTGTATGGCCAGGTTGTGAGTACTGGAGTTGGAGCGATCACGACATTGCAAAGCATCGGACCAGACGTGGACACCACCTCCGGACACCAATTGCCGACACCTCTACACCCGCTAGTCATTTGCCGGTCACCACATCAACAACAGAACAACTGATGTTTGCTTACAACGAACGTGTGATAAGCCATACGTGTGTTAGCGGCCCGACTGCCGGTTCGCCACCAAATGGCCCGCATCTGTCACGCGTCACGTGAACTCACACCAGAACTAGAATTAAATCCAAGACTAGAATTGAAAAAAACAACAAAATTACATACTTTAGTGTAAGCAGTAAATCATTTACCATTAGATTTATTGGTTAGCAATGTTACGATAAATGTATTTATTAGAATATTATTTATTTTTAATTATATTTAAATATAATTTTAGTTTCAAACACATAACACGTAAATTTCCAAACAATATTATTTCATAAATTTTCCTAAACTTAAAACTTGTTAAAAATCTTAAGTTTGTAAATCTGAACGTTCTCCCTTAGGGAAGTACTTCCCTAAGGGAAGTTAAAGGGAAAGGGAGACTCCCTTTACTTCCCTTTCCCTTAACTTTTACTCAACTTCCCTTCCCTTTCCCTTAGGGAGAGTGTGTTAGAGGGAATCCCTCTAACAAAAATTCCCTTCATTTCCCTCAGAGGGAAAGGGAAAATGAAGGGAATCCCTCTTAAAATGAAATCTAGTTACAGATAAAGTATTGTTTTTGTGCCTAATTTGTTATTGTCTATAAAGCAGTATATTTTGCTTTATATAACATTCCAATGTATTATAAACGCAATGCACTGTATTTGAAGGGAATGTGAAGGGAAGAGGGAAATGAAGGGAAGGGAAAGGGATTCCCTCTTTTCATGGTTGAAGGGAAGAGGGAAGGGAATTGAAAAATACGAAAAGTTGCATGTCTAGTTTGTAATATAACATTTGTGGTATTTTTACCATTTAAAGTGACTGAATACACATAGAGGGAATCCCTCTAACAAAAATTCCCTTCATTTCCCTCAGAGGGAAAGGGAAAATGAAGGGAATCCCTCTTAAAATGAAATCTAGTTACAGATAAAGTATTGTTTTTGTGCCTAATTTGTTCAATAAATGTATAAAAACTGTACATTACTGTATATTATTGTCTATAAAGCAGTATATTTTGCTTTATATAACATTCCAATGTATTATAAACGCAATGCACTGTATTTGAAGGGAATGTGAAGGGAAGAGGGAAATGAAGGGAAGGGAAAGGGATTCCCTCTTCCCTGCAGATGAAGGGAAAGGGATTCCCTCTTTTCATGGTTGAAGGGAAGAGGGAAGGGAATTGAAAAATACGAAAAGTTGCATGTCTAGTTTGTAATATAACATTTGTGGTATTTTTACCATTTAAAGTGACTGAACTTTTTAAGAAAATATAATTTTCAATTTCACAAAAAAATGTACACAATATACCAGAGTTTTAGGATCTAAAATGAAGACATCAAAATTTATGTTAATATTAACTTTATATTGATTTTAATATTAACTTAATATTGATATTAAATTTGTATAAATATTATATCAATATTTTATAAACATTAATAATATATGTAATAAAGATGACATATTTATTATAAATTATTATGATTAATTTTTCTACACACGCAAATTGTAGGTTTTAATCAATATTGCACTTCCTTTTTATATAATATTATATTTTAGTGTTAGTTCTGTATAAAGTATATACTGTTTATACCAATTGATTCTTGTATTTTTATCCACGGATTAGCTCTTCTTTGTATTAATAAAGTCTTAAAAACAGAACAAAATGTCTATGGATTCACTGGAGATGAAAATGTTTAAAATCAGATTTACGGACATTTGGCTCTCCTCTCAGAAAGAGATGATTGAAATGAAAGTACAATTCAATGCTTTGAGAGATTGTCTGAAAATATGTGATTTAATTATAACGCAATTGTCTGCAGCCAATCAAACACTCTTTAATCTCATCAAAACAAATGTATCGAAGAATCCAGAGTTTGAGCCATCGATAGGATTCATGAGACAACTCGAAGAATTGATTCAAAGTTAATTATAACGCAATTGTCTGCAGCCAATCAAACACTCTTTAATCTCATCAAAACAAATGTATCGAAGAATCCAGAGTTTGAGCCATCGATTGGATTCATGAGACAACTCGAAGAATTGATTCAAAGAGAAAAAGACAATTTGATGGCAAAGAAGGCATCGCTTATTTTAATCTCATCAAAACAAATGTATCGAAGAATCCAGAGTTTGAGCCATCGATAGGATTCATGAGACAACTCGAAGAATTGATTCAAAGAGAAAAAGACAATTTGATGGCAAAGAAGGCATCGCTTATTGATATAAACTGTAAACAGAATATTGAGAAATTGATACACAAATGGAGACAATGTGTGACCACAAGAGATGAATGCATTCAAACCGATGATCAAAGCAAAGAGTTTGTAAAATCTATTGAAATGAATGCAATTTCTGTGACAAATAATGATATCAACGCCGAAGATGTGAATGACATCAGAAGTTATAACAACAAAGAAAATCAGATAATTACCAGAGAACCAACTAATGATAGGCCAGTAGTTTCTACCACGAGATGTGTTGCCATTGACTTAAACACCATTAAATTGGTCGCCAATAATGAGGAAACAATGATTAAGCCACTAACCAATGCCAACCATAAAAATAATTGTGATGTTATCAGTGATACCATAGGCTTAACCGCTGTTGATATCGATCACAACAGCAACTTCCAGAGTGAAGAGACAGTCTATACAACTATGACAGACACCACCCGAAGAAGTGATGGCCAAACTGAGAGTAACCATCAAATGGGGTCCACATCTGGTGGTAACACAAATGAAACACCGATTGGGACTATGAATGGATTGAATGTAGAATTTGAAAACACAATACAACCAGAAAAAGGCATTTTGGAGACAATTACAAATGGGGGACAAATAGTACGTCCACCTGAAGGGCATTCACATAAAGTGATGGCAAATAAGATATCACTGAAAGACCAAATCAATGGTAATAACAATGTTATGATCGATATATTGTCTGAGAGTATGAAACAAATTGACAAATCTATTAATACTGACGAGGAATGCGAAGAGTATATGGAAACAAATATTGAAATGAATAAATACTTGAAACTAAACAATAAAATAATTGGCGAAGACATGAGTGGTGTTAACGATTACCACAATAGTCGACAGCAACCGATGATTACAACAAAAACTTTTAATTCTGAGACAATATTCAATACGAATAACAATGTCTTAAGTGATAACTCAATGACTATTACTATCGACTCGTCAGACAGTGATATCGACGACAACACTCATTGCGAGAGCGAAGTGTCAGCGAAGACAATGACAGACAACAACAGAAACATCGGTCATAACGATAATTGGCATAAAAAACGTGACACAACTCTAATCAAGAGTTTGGACACAAATCATGTGAAACGCCGCGGAAGACCAAAATTGAGATCAATTGGCGGCCGATTGCCAAACGGGTTATACGCTTGCGATTGGCCAGAGTGTGGGTACACTACCAAATATAAGGCATATCTAGTATATCACACGAACGCACACATGAATATCAGGCCCTTTGCCTGTGAATGGCCCGGTTGTCAGTACCGGACCAGTTATCCCGCAGGCATTAAGACACATCGGTTGAAACACTTAGACAATCCCGAACTGCACCGACCCGTGGGGTTGGAAATGGCGGCAACACATCCAGAATCGCCGACCAGTACTCCCAGAACTTTGGAAAGACAGTGGAAAGATCCACAACATTGGAAAAGACACCTGGTTCAAAGCTATGCATCAAAACGGTCAGCACCACTGACGGACACCTCTACACCGGGTAATCATTTACCGGTCACCGCAGCGACGACTGCGCTCCCGATGTTTGCTGTCAACGGATCGGCTGATAAGCAATATGTGTGTCAGTGGCCCGACTGCGGGTTCGTCACGCGATGGCCCGCAGCTATTGCCGGTCACGCGAACTCACACCAAGACTTGAGGCCATACGTGTGCGAATGGCCCGGTTGTGGGTACCGAACCAATTGGACTCATTATATCACTAGACATCGGAGCGCACACGAAAAAAGAGACCGCCGTAACAATCGTATGGTTAACACTAATCGTTGACATTACTAATGGTTTCAGTGAATAGTTTATATTTTGTGTGAATTTATAGCATATTTATAACCCATTTATTTATATTTTTAATTATATTGATATAATTTAATAATAATTTAGGTGTATTTAAGACAAACATCTACCCTATTAATTTTATTTTGAACTAAATAAACTTTGCAGTTGTAAGGAATAAATTGATTCTAATTACATCAACTTTTTAAAGCAAATAAATTTCTTATAAAAATTATATTTATGTAAAGCTAACAAATAATTTATAGTTCTTGATGTTTTTAAATGCGACTAATGATGGTATCGTTACTTACAGTATAGTTACTTAATAATAATTAATTATATGTTTAATAAAAAATATAATTTCTTGTAATTTAATATGATTAAGTAATTTAAATACGAATATTCTCGCTTTTAACTAGATACGTAATGTATACAATAATTAACATAAGTTCAATGTTCAAAGTTCAACGTATAGCTTTATGTTTTATTTACACGCTGGCCAAAAAGTGATAACTGTATTCTTAGTTCTGATGATATACACGGATATACCAATTGATCCAAACATTTATATTTTGTGATTAACTTCTGGATTCTGTTGTAAATTCTGAGAATGACTAGAAATGAAGAGTTGAATTCTATAAAATATTTTAGAAATTACTTAATTAAAAATCAACCTAAATAAAATTTAATTATAATTAGAATATATTTTTAAAAAATAAATAAACTCTATAACAAGAATTAAATTCTTTATAATAACTGGCATTGGATTAATATTAAGATTCTATTGGTATTAATATTAACTTAATATTGATATTACTTTTGTAAATATAATAATATTTTCAAATATTAATAATATAATGTTTATATAATATAATAAATATGACATCGTAATTATAATTTATTATAAAGTTTACTTAATTATTATAAACACGCACAAGTTTTCATCAAAAGTGCACTTCCTAGTTGTATAAAGTTATATAACCATGTATTTTACTGTACCTGTATGTTATTTTATTAGTACAGTAGTTCTGTAGATATACTGTTTATATCAATTGATTCATTCATTTACATTTAATGATCAACTCTTCTACACTAACATTGTCTCAAAACAGGACAACCCATCCATGGATTCACTAGAGATGAAGACGTTTGACATTAGATTTACAGACATTTGGCTCTCATCTCAAAAGGAAATGATTGAAATGAAAGTACAATTCAATGCTTTAAGAGATTGTTTAGGAATCGGTGATCTCCTAATCACGCAATTGTCTGCAGCCAATCAAACACTCTTTAATCTCATTAAAACAAATGCATCGAAGAATCCAGAGTTTGAGGCATCGATTGGATTCATGAGACAACTCGAAGAATTGATTCAAAGAGAAAAAGACAATTTGATGGCAAAGAAGGCATCGCTTATTGATATAAATTGTGAACAAATTATTGAGAAATTAATCCACAAATGGAGGAAATGTATGATCACTAGTGATAAATGCATTCAAACCGATGATCAATACAAAGAGTTTGCAAAAAGTGAGATAATCGGCGAAGACTTGACTAAAATAAACAGTGAAAGTGATAAAAATTTCAATAAACCGATAATAACTACAGAAGTCGAGGATATATTGATATATATTGAGGACACGGGAACTGATGTGGAATTCATTCAAACTGAAGAGGAATGCAAAGAGTTTGTGGAATCAATTGAAATGAATTCAATTTGTGAGACCAATAGCGAGATAATCGCCGAAGAAGTGGTCGACAGCAGAAGTGATGACAAAAACTCTGAGGAGTCGATGATTATCACAGAAGTCACGGCTTGTGATACATGTGTGGTGACAAATGGTGATATTCAATGCATTCAATGCACTGCCGGTAAAACCAAAGAGTTTGTGGAAAATATTCAAATGAACGCAATTTCTGAGACTAATAGTGAGACAATTGCTGAAGTGATTGACATCAGCAGCGATGACGACAACGAGGAACCTATGATTATAACGCAAACCAATGATAGCCAGACATCTGTCAACACTGGTTGTGATGCCGTTAGTAATAACACAGGCGCTGATACTAACGACTCCATAGTCATTGATGACAACCACTTCCAGAGTGACAATTCAACGAAGACCTCGAGGACAGACACCGACCAAAGGATTAGCGACCAAATTAAGCATAATCATCAAATGGGGTTCACATTTGGTCTTAACTCATGTTTGGCCACAAATGAGACAACTATTACAACAACCAATGGATTCAATGGAAAAATTGGAGACACAATACAACGAGAAGTAAAGACAAACAATGACCAGAATTTTATTGACAAATTGTTTGAATTCGTGGCAAAAATTAGCGATTCTTTTCTAACCGATGAGGAATGCGAAGAGTCTATGGATACAAATATTGAAATGAATAAATCAATCTATAAATCAAATCATAAGACAATTGGCGAAAACATAAGTGGTGTTAACACCGATTACAACAGTCGACAGCAACCGATGATTACAACAGAAACAGTTCCGAAGGCATCCATAGATACAAGAAGTGATGTCTTAAGTGATAACCCAATGGCTGTTAATCGCATCTCATCTGCCATTCGTATCGACGATAATAACGACTGCGAGAGTGAAGTGTCGGCGAAGACAACGACCGCAGACACCGACCAAATCAATGATAGTAGACGTCAAACACCAAACAGTCCTGCGATCGAAAGTTTGGCCACAAATGAGGATCAAATTGTTCGTAGAGGCGGACAACCATTGCAGTCAACTGATGGCCAATCGCCTGACAGGTCCGTAATGATCAGTAATGAAGACTCTATGGCCAATCACCCGAACGCATACGTCTGTGAGTGTTGGCCCGTGTGTCCACTCCTGGCCAGTGATCCCGAAAATAAGACAACACATGATTTGTCACAGAGAAAGCATAGCGTTTTGCGCCAAATACTATCCACACAAGTGTCGACACCCATTGACTACACGCCACTAATTGATAAGATAAATAGCGAAGAGTCAAGTGATGTTAACGACAACCAAAACAGTGGACAGCAACCCATTACAGAAACTACTAATTTAAAGACATTTGTCAATATAATTAGTGATGTCTTAAGTGACCACTCAATGGCTGTTCCTTACGACTCGTCCGACATTTATATGAAGGATATTAACGACTGCGAGACTGAAGTGTCGGCGAAGGCAATGACAGTCACCGACCAAAACAATATTTCATGTCAAACACGTGATACAACTCCGACCACGAGTTTGGACACAAACAATGCAGAACACGTGCTATACTCGTGTAATTGGCCAGAATGCGAGTTCACAACCCGATGGCATCCAACTCTGGTCTATCACACGAACGCACACATGAATATCAGGCCCTATGCGTGCGAATGGCCCGGTTGTCAGTACCGGACCAGTTATCCCGCAAACATTACAACACATCGGTTGAGACATTTAGACAATAGCTATTCCTCGGAAGTGTCGGAACCACTTCTTGACACGTATACAACCGATAGTGATTTTCCTGTCACTCCATCGACAACAAGACTCCCGCTGTTCGCTATCGACCCAATGCAGGACAAGTCATACGTGTGTTTGTGGCCAAAGTGCGGGTTCGCCTCCAAATGTCCCAACGCTATCGCCAATCACTCAAACTCGCACAACACGGGCTCACACGTGTGCAAATGGCCCGGATGTTCGTTCAGCACCAATTGTAAACACGATATAATTAAGCACCGGAACAGACACGAAATCGCAGACCGTATTAAGAAGCGTATGGTTAACACCATTGGCATTAACAATGGTTTCAGCAAATAATTTATGTTTTATATGAATTTTGTGCGCATTTCTTATTGTTATTAATTTACACTTAATTGTATGCAAGTGTATATTAATACATTAATCTGGATACATTAATATTTTCAGATGTATAGTTTTAAAAAAATCTCTAAAGATTTGCAAATAAAAATTAATATATTTTGCCCCACAATGTTGTCGCATATTAGTTGAAAATATATACTTTTAAATTTAATTGTAATTTAATTTCTTAATATACTAGCATAATAATTGACGGCAAAATAATTACATAAAGACAAAATATATAAAATCTAATTATTTGATATATCAATATTTAAAAAAATTAATCAAATTCCACTAAAATGATATTTTGCAATAAAACAATTTATAATCTATGACAGTTTATTATTCTCTAAAATATTATTGTGTATAATTACTTATTGTATTTGTATTCATATTTTATTAAACTTCCGTCAGTTATTTACCGAAGATAAACAATTACTCTCTGTCACCATGATTAATTACATATTTATATATTTATATTTTATATTTAGCATATGCCGTTATATTTTTATAATTTGTTAAATGTATTATTTTAAAACGCACATTATAGATTTTAATCAATATGCAAACTTGCCTTTAATAAGCCAGTACTGTATATTTTGCACACTAGACTTTAAAGTTTAGTTTTAAAAACATATACTTTGTGTCATTGATTCATATCTTGGAATCAACTCTTGTTTGTGGACACACGAAGAAAACCCATACGAAGAAGACATATAGACATGGATTCACTACCGATGAAAGCGTTTGAAATACAATTAACAGACATTTTGCTCACTTCTCGGAAAGAGATAATTGAAATGAACAATAAAATGTTTGCATTGACTGATTGTCTCAACAATTGTGATATAATTATGAGACAATTATCTGAAGCAAACCAAACGCTATTTTATGTCATCAAAGAGAATGTATCAAAGAATCCAGAGTTTGAGCCATTGATTCGACTCATGAGACAACTCGAAGAATCGATACAACGAGAGAAAGACAATTTGATGGCAAAGAAGACATCAATGATTGATATAAACTATGGACAGAATGTTGAAGAGTTGATCCACAAGTGGAAACAATGTGTGACAACAAAAGGAAAATGCAAACAAAAAGTTGTTGAAAACTTTGTAAACTATATAAGAGGAACAAAGAGTGAGACAATTGGCGAAGAAGTGATTGACATCAGCGATGATGACAACAACTCTGTGGAGCCAATGATTATCACAGAAACCACGGATTGGGATGAATGTGAGGACACGAGAAGTGATGGGCAATGCATTCAAACTGTTGAGAAATGCATAGAATCGTTAAAAATGCCTAATAAATCAAATTCAACCACAAAGGGTGTGGTAATCAACGAAGACATAAGTAGTACCACCAGTGATGGCCACAACCACTCGCAACCAATTACTGCAATAAAAACTAAAACAGTTTTCGCACCCAAAAGTCATTTGCCGGTCACGGCTTTAACAACAGGACAACAATTATATACTATTGACCGCACGTGTGATAAGCCATACGCGTGTCAGTGGCCCGACTGCCGGTTTGCCACCAAATATCGCCACAGTATTGTCGGCCACACGACTGCACACCAGAAGTGGAGACCAAACCGGTGTGAATGGCCCGGATGTGAGTACCGGACCAATTGGCGCCATGAGCTGCGTAAGCATCGGCTCAAACATTGTGATCCCCACTATTTGTTTAATCCCAACTTTTGTAAGACTAATGTTTTACGTTAACAATGGTTTCGACTAATTATGTGTGGTATTTATCGCACGTTTATTACTGTTTCGTATATTTTTCAATTATAACTTAATTGTAAACATTATTTTACTATAAGTAAAATGTAAAAGCAAAATAATTTCCCCATTGTAAGAATCTGATGCTTAATATTAGAGTATTATCATATATAATACTCATTCAATATTACATAATATGCAGTATACAGTATATACTTAGCATACAGTTCACCCCTAAAAGCTCTACCAAGATTATGTTACACCATATGGCCTACCATGGGTTGTGGCACTGGGCCTACAGGGGGTGCATAACCACTGCCCAGTCCCGCATTCCATACGGTATGCATATAGCTATGCATATAGCTATGCATATGCTATGTATATACTGTATACTAGTGTTAGTCCAGATATAGTAGGTCTCCAGCTCTGATCAGGTGATGATCATAGCACAGCTTAATTGAGTTCCCATTGAGTTAGTATAGCATAGCTATAAACCCAGACCTTATGTTAAAGACCTCTCTATTGAGACCAACTTTTTATACTTTATTTTTATATGTGTTTGTCTTAATTGTGTAATCATTAATAAATAGTTTGCTACTAATTTGTGCACTTATTATAACTATAACGCTTCGCGCGCGCGCCGGCACCTGTACGCCAATCCCCACGGAAAAGGTCCGGTAAGTTTCCACGGGTAGCAACCCATGGTAAGTACCCGAGTATCGGGCCATTACTGCATGAATGCGCGCTTACCGTACGATTATATTGTAATATTACTGGCTGACATTAACATAGGTTTTAATGTACTGTATATTATTGTGTGTGTATTCATTGCAAAGTTATTATTTGCAGTAAGATTATTAAAATTTTCTGGCATATTTTAATTGTATTTAATCAGACAATTAGAGCATTATTGTTACCAAATTTATCCATTTAAAGTATAATTTAACTCAACAATTTTCAGGCAGAGTTATACCTCAGATCTCTGTCGACACCTCTCTCTACACTCTAACAACACATATAAAGTAGATATCCTTTACATAATGTATACTATAGATGTTCAATCTAAAGATTTGCAAATAAAAATTAATATGATTGAATCCAAATGAAAAGGCACCTAGCAATTCATAAACTGTTAGTATTTCCATAGTCTTTATAGTTGCTAAGTGCCTTTTCTTTTGGAAAAATTCATATGTTTTGCCCCACAGTTGTCACATCTTAATTTATACTTTTAAAAATTGTAATTTAATTTCTTAATATATTAATTGAGATAATTGCATAAATGTAAAACAAATAAAATCAAACTATATTAATATATTAAAAATTACCCAAACTTTTATAAAATAATATTTTGCAATAAAACAATTTATAATATATGACAGTCTATTATTCTTTAAAATATAATTGTGTATAATTTATTATTCTAGTTAATGGTATACTCATATTTTGGTAAACTTCCGTCAGTTATTTACCAAAGATAAATTATTATTCTCTATCATTATGATTAATTACATAAAGTATTTATACAAAAATTTCATATTTAGCATATGCCGTTATATTTTAATAATTTGTATAATTAATTATTTTTAAAAACGCACATTATAAATTTTAATCAATATACAAACTTGCTTTTAATAAAACAGTACAGTATATTTTATACACTAGACCTTAAATTGTAGATTTAAAAACATAATCTTTGTGTCATTGATTCATATCTTGGAACCAACTCTTGTATGTGAACACAAAAACATACGAAGAATACATACAGACATGGATTCACTTCCAATAAAAACGATTGAAATACAATTAACAGACATTTTGCTCGCGTCTCAGAAAGAGATAATTGAAATAAACAATAAAGTCATTGCATTGACTGATTGTCTCAACAATTGTGATATAATTATAAGACAATTATCAGAAGCAAACCAATCGCTATTTTATGTCATCAAAGAGAATGTATCGAAGAATCCAGAGTTTGAGCCATTGATTCGACTCATGAGACAACTCGAAGAATCGATACAACGAGAGAAAGACAATTTGATGGCAAAGAAGACATCAATGATTGATATAAACTATGGACACAATGTCGATGAATTGATCCACAGATGGAAACAATGTGTGACAACAAAAGGAAAAAGCAAACAAAAAGTTGTTGAAAACTTTGTAGACTATATAACGGGAACAAAGAGTAAGACAATTGGCGAAGAAGTGATTGACACCAGCGATGATGACAACAACTCTGTGGAGCCAATGATTATCACAGAAACCACGGATAGGGATGAATGTGAGAACACGAGAAGTGATGGGCAATGCATTCAAACGGTTGAGAAATGCATAGAATCGTTGAAAATGCCTAATAAATCAAATTCAACCACAATGGGTGTGGTAATCAACGAAGACATAAGTAGTACCACCAGTGATGGCCACAACCACTCGCAACCAATTACTGCAACAATAACTAAAACAGTTTTCGCACCCAAAAGTCATTTGCCGGTCACGGCTTTGACAACAGGACAACAATTATATACCATTGACCGCACGTGTGATAAGCCATTCGTGTGTCAGTGGCCCGACTGCCGGTTCGCCACCAAATATCGCCACAGTATTGTCGGCCACACGACTGCACACCAGAAGTTGAGACCAAACCGGTGTGATTGGCCCGGATGTGAGTACAGGACCAATTGGCGCCTAGATCTGCGTAAGCATAGGCTTAAACATCGGGATCCCTACTATTTGTTTAATCCCAACTTTTATAACTCTGGCATAAATCGGGAAAAGCACCGTTTGGTAGAGCAGTATTAAAACATTGCTCCCTCTCTAATACATAATGTATAAGAGAGGGAGCATTGTTTTAATACTGCTCTACCAAACAGTGCTTTTCCCGATTTATGTCAGAGTAAGACTAATGTTTTACGTTAACAATGGTTTTGGCAAATTATTTGTGTTATGCATGCATTTGTCGCACATTTATTACTGTTTCGTATATTTTTCAATTATAACTTAATTGTAAACTATATTTTACTTACAGTAAAATGTAAATGCAAAGTACTTTCCAAATTGTAAAAATCTTATGCTTAATATTACTGGCTGACATTAACAAAGGTTTTAATGTTTATGGTAATTAAACACAAAATTTATTATTGTGTGTGTGTATTCATTGCAAAATTATTATTTGCAGTAAGATAATTAAAATTTTCTGGCATATTTTAATTGTTATTTTAATTAATTAGTAATTTATACTTTTAAATTTAATTGTAATTTATTTTCTTAATATATTAATTGAGTTAATTTCATAAATGTAAAACAAATAAAATCAAACTATATTAATATTTTAAAAATAAACCAAACCCCTATAAAATGATATTTTGCAATAAAACAATTTATAATCTATGATAGTCTATTATTATCTAAAATATTATTGTGTATAATTAATTATTCTAGTTAATGATATACTTAAACTTCCGTCAGTTATTTACCGAAGATAAACTATTATTCTCTATCATCATGATTAATTACGTAAAGTATTTATAGAAATATTTCATATTTAGCATATGCCGTTATATTTTTATGATTTGTTTAATTTATTATTTTAAAAACGCACATTATAAATTTTAATCAATATACAAACTTGCCTTTAATAAGACAGTTCTGTATATTT
>CAJPIZ010001225.1:0-17795 GCA_905368565.1 Medioppia subpectinata | reverse complement strand
AAAATAATAATAATCTATGAGCATGAATCCGACATTTAATAAAACTCGTGATAGATTAATAGAATAATAAGCTGATATATCAAGTGACAGATAATACTATTATTATTAATAATTTATTGTATAATAGTTTAATAAAAAAAATATTAGATAGATTATTTTGTACTAAAATTTATTTAATTTTTACAAGAAAGTTAAAATTAATTGCAAAATTCTTTTGAAAAAATTATTTAATATTTAATAATATCAAATTTGTTATGATGTTTAAGTTAATTATTTTTTAAATTTGTATTCCCATATGTTATTACAATTTAAAATTTTAATTATAAAAATAAATATCTAAGAAATCTATTTACTAGCTTTAAATGTACATTAATTGTTACATAACTTTCAATACATTTATCATACAATAGATACAACAGGTATGTAATATAATTTCATTTAATTAATATTTTTATACATTTTGCTGAATTCAAGTGTGAAATAAATGCATACAATATGTACACTCTATTTGGTGGGAAACAAAATATAAATAAACAATACTTAAACAATGCGCACACTTATGGCTTATTATTTTGCTACATTTAATAACAAAGTATATTTTTGTATAATTTGCATATTATTAATTCACTATTTCTATGTACGAGCATAATGTTCAATAATAATTATAGTTTACGGTATCTTATTATAGCAGTAATAATATAGAATTTAACATGTGATTAATATATAATATATTATAGCCTAATTTAACTAGATCAATACTTGTAATATTGATTAAAAAATCTAATAAACATAAGATATACAAAAATAAAAGTAATTAATATTATTATTATTTTTATTTTGTGAAATTTTGAAATATTTTTAGCTTGGACATTTTGCACGATTTATGTTTACAGTTTAAAATGTCAAAGGTTGATGATAGGGATGTGGATTATTTTTGTCAACGTTGGGTAGAGGGTAGAAATTTATCATTTGTTGCTAAACCAGTGCACCATATTGTGATCGCAGCCTATCCCAGCGAGGTAAGAAATTAATTATTTACTTAAAGTTAATTAACAATGATTTTTGCATTAATAGGTTATTCAATATGAAGATGAGCAATATATTTGCACAATATCAATGTACATGATCAAACTTATATCTACAACACTACGTTGGGGGTACAGTTGTTTATTTTTAGTACAATATACTTATATTAAAATGAATATTTTGTTAAGTAAATAGAGTTTAATTAATTATATAAAATGTTTAACCTAGTGTAACATTCAAAGTAACGAATGAAGCTTTTGGTGGTTTTTACGCTAACCATACATGGCATGGAATATTAAAGCTATTTTACGATGGGGTAAGTAACATTATTAAAGATATCATTATTTCATAGATCAAAATTATTACAAACTAACACTTTGCAAAGTTACTTTGCAAACTAATAGTGAACAAGTTTGAATGTACTTATGCATTGTTTAGTTCTGAATTAATTCACACAATGTACAAAATATTCAAACTACTGTATCATGTTTTGAATTATAGTCGGCAGACATAATACTGCACTACTTTTCATCGGATAATGATAGACAACGAGTGGCCGATTACAGCCCATTCCTGCCCACAACACGCCTACTGTCCATATTATCGGTGCCTACACTCAGGCCGGACAACGTGCTGAAAATATTTTACATATTCAATTATCGTATTTGGATCATGATATTCTTGGCTTACGTGTTATGCGCTACAATAAATAGTGCCTGTGTAAAATATAAATGCGACCGGCAATTTATATTTATCGATTATTTTGGCCTTATGGTGGGACAGTGTAAGTGATTTAAAGTAGATTGAATAATTGTATTTAATGTATTCAAATAGACCAATGACATTATTCATACATGTCATTAGTATGTAAGATTACATGTCATTTAAAAGTTTAGTTATCTAGTAGAAATAGACAATGTTTTTATAGACTGTAAAATAGTTCAAATAAATGTTTTTTAATTAACCCATTGTAAAAATTTTAATATATTGGATGGGAATCTTATGGTCATTATTATATTAATGTAAAAAATATTATTTTTTATTTGATATAATTTTAATTAAACACTAATTTAAACTAGAATTATAATCATTATTTATTTTTTAAAAAAAGGTTTATGTAAAATACAAAAATTTATGTATGTCTGAAATAGCCCTTTACATGAAATGTACTATTTATTGTATTATTTTACAGTCATTACCATGATTTATTATGATTATTAATTAGTGTTTTAAAAATTCCAGCTTCATCATATACCAATAAAAGTAGAAATAATACATCGACCATGCTTATCGCCGTATGGCTAATATCAACTTACATATTGCGGCTAATGTTTGTTAGTGACATTCAAGCCTTGTTGAGATCGCGACGCGAGTATAACATTGACTCATTTGAAGATCTTATTGACCATGATAAAATCATACCACTTATGGACACCAACTCAACTGTTTATAGAATGGCTATCGATGTATTAAATTCTATAATTGTTACAATTAAAAACATATTACCCTATATTTTCAGAGATACCCCGTACTCGCCTCCCGGATTCAAGATATAGGGTTTGGTAGTAATTTTCGACCAAGCACACTGCGCCGTTTACAGGATAGGACAGGCTATGCTATGATCGCGTCCGAGTACGATATAAATCAGATTATCACGTTTTATTCGCGCAACCGGTGGCACCAGTCCCAGGAGGGGCAGGCGTTCCTTATGGGTGGGTTTCCTATGCGTAAAACACTTGACCCACAAATTAAGCGCAAGATTAAACAGTTGTAAGTATTTAATAGATAATCCATTATGATTGTAATTAAATTATCATTTTGATAGTTAATTCTATTAATTTTTTATCTAACTTTAGTTTTCGGTATTTGTATTTATGCGGGATATACTTGAAAAGGGCTGAAAATCAAATACGTTTCTATAATTTTATCGATAATATGCAGAATCGTACGAAACGTACCGCCGATCTAAATAAATCAATTAATGACCAAGGTCTTGGTAACAACCATGTTGCTAATAGCGATAAAAACATGTTTATTGTTACGCTTAGCGAGATGACCGTTGGATTTACATTGTTATCAGTGGGACATGTGCTCGCTCTACTAATATTGTTTGCAGAATGTGTATTATAATAACTTATTATTAATAAGTATATTATCTCGATAAGATTAGATACTCTTTTAATAAATTTAAATATATATAATAACTGTAAAGTATTACCCATAGTAATGTAATTAGTGTGATCATATATTTAATGTGTAGATAGATGATTTATAACTTAAAATAAATATATTGACACATTTAAATTTAGAATATATTTTAATGCATTTGGTTAAATAATTCAATTATGTTTATTTTTAAATGATTATAATCTATTCAGTTCTTCAACGGTCAGACAATAATTGGCAATCACAATTATTAATTTCTGCCAAAATTTACCGTGTTAGCCAAAAAAGTATAGTAAATTTTCTTGCTTAGTTCAACCCCCCCCCCCTAAATAGTGCAGATAATTATATACAAGTATTTGTTGAAAATTGCAAACCTGGTCAATTCTTGTCAGTATTTTTGACCATGTTAAAATTAAATTAACTTTTTAATTATATACTGTTATACTAATATTTTATTATTAAAAATACTTTTATTTCATCGATAAAATAATTAATTTAAACTCGTAATTCAATTATGACTATTGCAGCATCATTAATATTGCTATTTATTGATAGAGATAGTACGGTATTAATTAAAAAACACATTATAATTTTAAAGTGCATTGTTACTAACTAATAATTTAAGGATATAATTGTTTATATTAAGGACATTGTATACCATTTCATTTTTGTTTGTTTAAATATCTAAAAATTTAGACACAGATAAAAAAAATTAATAATTACTTAATTGAAAATTGGCACACTATTAATAACTTATCAATAAGTTTATCCTGGATGTTTAGTGCATATTGTAGATACAACAAATTGGTATATTGTAATAATTTTGAATTACAATAAATTGATAAATTTAAAATGATAAATTATATGTGTTTAAACATAGCCGCTAAAAGCATATTGATAATTTATTATCAAGTGTTTTTGTAGTGATAACTTGATAATAATGACTTTCACAGTAATGATAACTTTGTAAAATCAACTAAATCCTGATTGATTACTAAATTCTAAGAAATTCTAAAATTTTGTTTTTATGGCTATAAGAAATAAGTTATTAAATTCAGTAAATGAGTTAATATTATTCTTTAAGATTTATGTACAAAATTTTGAGTGATCACCAAGTTATATAAATAAGTGCGGATTTATTTGTATACAACATTCATTCAATTACTTTTTTTACTACCAGTTGAAGTATTAATTCTAGCTGCTAATTTATATATAAAATGGCTATTATAAGATACATAACTTTTACATTGTTGGTCAGTGTTGCCCTTTCGGGTAACGTGCCAAACCGACCATGTGGTTAGTATTGCGCCTTTATTAATATCTACTGAAAAATCATTACTATATAATTATAATATATAAATTGCCAATTTAGATCACATGCCTGCGGGAACAGTGACCGACTTCGAAATCTACGGCTGCGATGCCGGCAAGCCTTGCAGTATTGTTCGCGGGGACACTACTTTGCTCAAGTTTGATTATATATCTAGTAGGTTTTAAATAAAATACAACCATGTTTATTTTTTTTTAAATTTTTAGCATAATTTAATCTCTCTCTCTCTCTCTCTCTCTCTCTCTTTAAGATTACTAATCATATTTAAGCAAGATCACTTTAGGTTATAGAAACGTGATTATTATAATAAACTAAAATAATAATTTTGTTATCTGTTTTGATTACAACCCAAAAACAATATAAATATCTCTCTCTCTCTCTCTCTCTCTCTCTCTCTCTCACCTACATTCATCGCTCATTTTATTAAATTGTATTATTCTATATTAATGAAAATATTATTAAATTTGAAACTAGGTACTCCATACGAAAACCCATCTTTTGATATGGCTATCCGTTATAAAGTGGGTTCAGTCGATCACTTTGTTAACGCAGTGGCAGATCTGCCGCACTTCGAACAGAACGCTTGTAAGCACACCAAATGTCCCCTCCAGGCCGGTGTGAAGCAGACATTGTATTTGAACCAATCCATACCCCATGACTTTCACCGGGAAATGCCTCTAAAAGACTTAGATTTAATCTTTGGCATAGCAGGCAGATTTGGAATTGATTATGTTTGTACCATGGTTACTGTCAATATGATAGATAAATAGATTTATCGCTAGTTTGTTTGATCTATTCTATATCAGTATAATTAATTATTTCTAAATTCTATAAATTTTCAGTTATATAAAATTTTATTACCTATTTTATAATTAAGATAATAAATTATTAACAAAAGTATCAGAATAATTTTAAATTAATAAAAAATTTATTTTGCATTAAAACATGTAATTTGTTTATTTTTAAATTCAAATAATATATAATACCAAGGTCTGCATTGTAAGTAAAGTTACTTAATAACATTTTAATACACAATTAATGTACATCTATCTTTCATTACATAACTTATAATTCCAAAATAATTTTTATAAGATATACAGTATAACATTTGCAATGTACCAAATTCAGTTCGTCAATGGTCAGACAATAATTGCTGCAAAAAATCTAGCATGTTAGCTAAAAATGTATTGTAAATTATTTTGCGGATAATTATATCCAAGTATTTTAAATATAATTTGAAGTTTTAATTGAAAAGCGAAGAATAGATATGATATATGAATGCGAATAAAACTTGAATTTATTTTATCAACCAAATTAGATATTTATAAATGTTATTGGTCAGTTCAACCAAATATATCAAAACTATTACCAAATAATATTAATTTTGAACACAATGCAGTTTATTTGAAAAAAATTTAAAACTAAAATTTAAAACTATTTTAACGTAACATTTCATAGTATTTTATCAATAAATTTAAATAATTAATTTAATGTTTTCCAAATCGGCTTTTATAAAAACACACATGCTGCTTTCGTGCGCCCAACCAGATGCTTGAGCTGAATCAAATTGTCCGCCATATTGATCACCAAACGAATCAATTTTGATTTTGAGCTATACATGTATTGTACAAAATTAACATTAATTAAAATAATTAAGGAAAATATATATTTTTATAAACAATCATATTTATAAACATTAATCAATATGTTGTAAAAGTTTACACATCTCATATAGACTACGTACATTATTTATCATTGTAATTAATTGATCGCAATAAGTTGTGTGTTGAAAGCGATTTTCCGGATGCAGTTTGATGTCATCAATTAGGCTTAGCTCGCCGTTTGTCACTTTAAGTTTACCATCATTAAATTCACCCATGAACTTGCTCCAAATTGCCTGATCCAACGCATGGCCTGCAATATATTTAACCAGTTCATATGAATTATTATGCCAGTTTAATACATGTTGACATTGACAACTTACCTAGAGCACACACCGCCAAAAGTGTCATGAAAATAGCCACTGATTTCATTATTAATATTTTGTATTTTGTTTTAAACGATTACTTAAACTAAATTTATTGTCACAAAGAATAATGAATTCTATAGCTAGTTATAAAAGATATTTATACTGTTTTTTGATTTTTAATCAAAAGGAGATAATAAAATTATTATTTTTAATTGAATAACCACGTTTCTATAACATAATATGATCTTGCTTGAATATGTTTAATAATCTTAAATAGTTGCATTAAATGTTTTTTATTAACAGGCATAATTTATCAATAATAATAACCTAATTGATAATTGGCACACGATTAATTACTTATCAAATATGCTTATCCTGGACATTTAGTGCATGTTAAAGATAAAGCCAAATTGGCTTTCTGTAATCATATTGAATAACTATAATATGATAAGCTATCACAAAATGTTTTCGTAAAGTTAACTTGATAATAATGGCTTTCCCAGTAAATTGCAATTTTATAAGATCAACTAAATCCTGATTGATTACTCAATTCTAAGTAATTCTACAATTTTGATTTTATACGTTAAATAATGAATATATTATTGAATTCAATAAATAAGTTAAAGTTGTTATTAAAAATTTATTTACAAGGTTTTCTTGATAAACAATTTATATAAATACGGTTGAATTTATTTATTATTATCATTAATTTGATTACTGCTAGTTCCGCAATTAGTTTAAGCTACTCATTTTTATTTAAATATGGCTATTATAAGTTATATAACATTTACCATGTTGATCAGTATTGCTCTTTCGGGCAATGTACCAAGTCGACCATGTGGTTAGTATTAAATATCTAATTATAAATAACATTTACTTAAAAATCACCTTTCTATAATAAATTATTAATAATGATCAATGAATTGCCAATTTAGATATGCAAGCTGCGGGAACAGTGACCAACTTTGAAATCTACGGCTGCGATGCCGGCAAGCCTTGCAGTATTGTTCGCGGGGACACCAACTTGATCAAGTTTGATTATATATCAGGTTGGGTTTAATATATTAAAATGATTATCATGTTTATTTTTATTTAAATTTGAATAACAATATCTCTCTCTTTCTCTCACATTAACTTTCATTCATTATATTAAGTTATATTAATGATATAAATTTTTATATTTTAAACTAGATGCTAGCTACGAAAAACCATCTTTTGACATGGTTATTCGTTATAAACAAGGTATAGTCGATTACTTCGTGAACGCTGTATCACTGCCCCACTTCGAACAGGACGCTTGTAAGCACACCAAATGTCCCCTCCAGGCAGGTGTGAAGCAGACGTTGTATTTGAACCAATCCATACCACATGACTTTCACCGGGAAATGCCCCTAACTGACCTGGACTTAATTTTTGAAATAACAGGTAGATTTGGCATCAACTATGTTTGTACCATGGTCACTGTAAATATGGTAGATAAATAGATTTACAGTGAATGCTTGTATAATCTAGTTTGTTATGATTAGTAAAATTAATTATTTTAATATTGTATAATTCAATAATTATAAATTATAAAATTATAATTTATAACATATTGCTATTTTACTGTTTTATAATTAACATCATAAATTATTTGACGAATAAACTGAATTTATTAATCCGCATAATTTGAATTAGTTAAATCTTACTTTGCATTACAACACCTATTTATTTATTTATTGAATTTTTAAATTCAAATATAATTAATTAATATAATTTTTAAAGAGTTATTAACACAATTTTGTTAATAAAAATAATGTGTTTATTGATAATTGTAATTAATAGGTAAGTTTTTAACATTAAGACTATGTGTCCCTTAGAGTTTGATTGACACAATATAAAATTAAATATATATTTATTTCTTTTTAATCAAACAATAATTGCTGCCAAAATCTACCTCGTTAGCCAAAAATTAATCGTAAATTTTCTTGCTTATTTTAACCAATTCTGAATAATGTAGATAATTATATATAAGTAGTTGCATAGTTGAATTACATGCCTGGTTAATTCTTGTTAGTATGTGCTGACATTATTCAAATTAAATTAACGTTTAAAACTTTAACATTAAATGTTATCTGTTTTTATATTTAATAAAGTAGTCATTAAAATTTTTTTTATATTGTAGCCAAAGTTAGATAATAGACAGGTTATGTTAGACTTAATTGTAATAAATTAAATTTTAGTTTCATTTTAAAATTCAAAATTTAAGCTAAGTTTTTAGCCTATATTGCAAATAAACATTAAAATTTAAATTGAAAAGTAAATAATTGATACAAAATATGAATGCGAATAAAAGTTTATTTTATTTAATCATTAACTTTAAATAGTTAATTTAACGTTTTCCAAATCTGTTTTTATAAAAACGCACATGCTACCTTCGTGAGCCCAGGCAGATGCTTGAGCTGGATCCATTTTTCCGCCATATTGTTTACCAAACGAATCAATTTTGATCTTGATCTATACATGAATTATATAACAAAATTAATTTATGTATAATTAAGAAAAATATTTTTTAAAAACAATCATATATTTGTAAAAAATAAAGTTTATATTGTGTAATGTAATGTGCAATAGAATGTAATCTTAAATCACAAATATGTGGTACGTACATTATCAATCATGGTGATTAATTGGTCGCAATAAGTTGTGTGTTGAAATTTATTTTCCGGATGAAGTTTGATGTCATCAATTAGGCTTTGCTCGCCGTTTGTCACTTTAAGTTTACCGCCTTGCACCTCATTTATGAACTGGCTCCAAATTGCCTGATCCAACGCATGGCCTGCAATAGATTTAACCAGATGAATGAAATTATTATAACAGGATAAACATTTTGACTGTGACAAACTTACCTAGAGCACACAGTGCCAATAGGGTTATGAAAATAGCTACTGATTTCATTATTAACAAGTTATATTTTGTTTTAAAACAATTACTTAAATAAATTGGTTTCCACAAAGAATAATGAATTTTATTGTGAGTTATGAGAGATATTTATACTGTTTTTGGTTTGTAATCAAAAGAGATAACAAAACTATCATTTTAGTCTATTATAATTGAATAAGCACGTTTGATAACCTAAAGTGATCGTGCTTGAATATGATTAGTAATCCTAAATAGCGTGCCATTAAGTGTTTTGTGTAAACGGGCATAATTTATCTATAGCACATAGTAGATAACTAGACTGATCAGATGTGTTTATGACAATCCTGGATTTTAGGCAAAAATCAGCCCTATAATCCTGGATTCCTGGACATTTTACTAATTTCAGCTTCATTATCCTGGACGCCTCTATAGACTTAATGTTTAAAATATTCGTAAAATTCTAGACGGGCCATCTAATTCCGGGACAATCCAGGCCATTTTTGGACATCTGGTCAGTCTATAATGTTAGATAACTTATCTAGTTAACTGATTAGCTCTATTAACTAATTAAATCTGTAAGTTGTTTATTACATTTATCATCTAATATTAGTTACGTAATTAATATTATACCAGGGTGTATATAAATAATACAAACAAATTGGCATTGTTACTAAATAATAATTTAAATTTATAATTGTTTATATTAATGACATTTACACAGCATTCCAATGTGTCAACGTAGTGCAAACTTATAAAAAATAATGAACATTATTCGTACACTATTTACATTTATAGTGAATAATATATAAAAATTACCAAGATCAAACATTAACCACGTTTAAATAATAAAGGACCCTCTCTATTTTGGAATACGCTGGACATTTACATTACAGACTGTATATATTATTTCATTTCTGTTTGTTAAATACCTGATAATCTGTATAAATATATTGGCATTGTTACTAAATAATAATTTAAATTTATAATTGTTTATATTAATGACATTTACACAGCATTCCAATGTGTCAACGTAGTGCAAACTTATAAAAAATAATGAACATTATTCGTACACTATTCACATTTATAGTGAATAATATATAAAAATTACCAAGGTCAAACATTAACCACGTTTAAATAATAAAGGACCCTCTCTATTTTGGAATACGCTGGACATTTACATTACAGACTGTATATATTATTTCATTTCTGTTTGTTAAATACCTGATAATCTGTATAAATAAGTAATAAAGTATAATAATTATTTTATGATCATGGGCCTATTAATTACTTACCAATATCCTTATCCTGGACATTTGGTGCATAGTGTAGATAAAAGCAAATTGGTTTTCTGTAATAATTTTGAAAACAATAAATTGATAAATTCAAATAATAAATTATATCTTTTGTTTAGACATAAGCACTAAAGCTGGTGCTGATAATTTATTATAAAGTGTTTGTGTAGTGATAACTTGATAGTAATGGCTACCCCAGTAATTATAATATCACTTACAAGTTACAAGTTGTTAGATCAACTAAATCCTGATTGATTGCTATATTCTAAGAAATTCTAGAATTTTGTTTTTAATAATTGAATAATAATATATTACTTAACACAATAAACGAATTATAAATTTATTTACAAGGTTTTATTGATAATCACATAATATAAATACTGCCGCTTTTATTCGTCTACATTATTAATTTAATTATTACTAATTAAGCTACTAATCTTTATTCAAAATGGTTATTATAAGATATATAACATTTACCATGTTGATCAGTGTTGCCCTTTCGGGCAATGTACCAAATCGACCATGTGGTTAGTATTGAACTTTAATTAACATTAAAAGTTGTAAACATGTAAACTTTACATTTAAAATCATTAAACTATAATTATGATTAATGAATTGCCAATATAGATATGCAATCTGCGGGAACAGTGACCAACTTCGAAATCTACGGATGCGATGCCAGCAAGCCTTGCAGTATTGTTCGCGGGGACACTAACTTGATGGAGTTTGATTATATATCAGGTAGGGTTTAATATATTAAAATGATTATCATGTTTATCTTTGTTCAATTTAAAATAATCTCTCTCTCTCTCTCTCTCTCTCACATTATATTAGGCTATGATAATGATTTTAATTTTTATATTTTAAACTAGATTCTAGCTACGAAAAACCATTTTTGACATGGTTATTTGTTATAAACAAGGTATAGTCGATTACTTCGTTAATGCAGTTGCAGAACTGCCCCACTTCGAACAGGACGCTTATAAGCACACCAAATGTCCCCTCCAGGCAGGTGAGAAACAGACGTTGTATTTGAACCAATCCATACCACATGGCTTTCACCGGGATATGCCTCTAAAAGATCTGGATATAATCTTTGGCATAACAGGCAGATTTGGAATTAACTATGTTTGCACTATGGTTACTGTCAATATTGTAGATAAATAGATTTACTGTGAGTTTTGTTTAACCTATTATGTACTGTATTATATAATTAGTATAACTAATTATTTTGACAATTATGAATTATATAAATTTGCAATGTAAATCATAAAATATTGTTATTTGACTGATAATAATTAAAGTCATAGATTAATCGACTTGTGGACAATTGTATTTATCCGCAAATAATTTGAATTAATAAAAATTTATTTTGCATGAAAACATTTTAGTTATTTATTTTAAAATTTTCTCTCTCTCTCTCTCTCTGAAACCACAACTAATGTCATATACGGTGAGGACAGGCCGTTATCATTGCCCGGTATTACAGTCTGTTTTCATAAACAAATATTAATCAAAGAGAATGTATCAAGCAATTTTACTATTATAAAAAACAATGTGACAAATCTGAATAAAAAATTCAATCATCTTCAGCTTGATCAACAAATAAATTACATGATGCCAATTGACAAACAAATAGGCTGCAATGTTTTTACATATAAAAACACTCATTACAATTCATCTAGCCCAAAATGCAATGATATTTCACCATACAGAATATCCATTGATAAATGGAAATATTGTTTATCAATGTTTACCCAATTGGGTCAAGAATGGGACACTCGGTATATACCAAATAGCGAAGTAACCACTGCTAATGGAAATCCGTTTATCATGGAACTTAACATAAGAAATACTTCGTGGGATAGAAATAACGTAATGTTTATTAATTTTCATTCCCGTCACGAACGCGTATACAACTCAAACCCTTTTGGCACTGTTTATATCAATCTGAGCGCGGTCAAACTAGTTATTGTCAGCTATAACGTGGTGATTGTACAGCGCAAAGATGTTGCCAATGTATATTGTTCGGGTAATATTACGCGTAGAGAGTGTATCAGCGCCTGTAATATCCGGGAATTTTCCCGGAAACATTACGGAAAATTAAATTCGCATTATCTAACTTACTTACCGTTAAATGGGAGCGTTAAATTTGCCAACTTTACACTTTTTAAATATAATATACAGTGCGAACGTGAATGCAATCGTACCGTAGATTGTGTGCAATATTATTATTACGCCACCACTAGTTCACAGTTTTCCCGAGTCGGTAGCCATAGTGACATGTTTAAATTGTTTATTGAATACCCTGTTCAGCGTTCTATAGTGTACACCATGTATTTGAAAATGAGCATGGAAGAATATCTAGCTATGGTAGCCAGTATATTTGGCCTATGGTTTGGATTCACTATGGTAATGATTATGGATGCTGGCGAACAAATGTTTCAACGCTTGCAACGTTATTATTATATTAACTATAAATATAAACATTTACATCATTATAATCCAATAAACATAATCAAAATTTGTCGTTCTAACCAAGTGTATAATATGCGCATGCTACATACATCCTGATACCAGAATGTCTATATGACTCAAATCGAGAGATAATGCTAAACTATTTTTCGTGCAATACCCAAGTTGTGGTTAATATTAATATAAAGCATCAAGGTGTGAACTTGCTAAAAATAGGATAGTTCAAAAAGCTAGCACGTCACAGATTATATAAAATTTATTAGTGAATTTGCTTACCATGTTAATTTTTTATCAACAAAAAAATTATGTATAATATATGATACAGTATATTTATTGCTAAAATATATTTTAGTGCAAGCAACGACATTGGTAATCAGTTTGCCAATTATGTGGATAGAAATTTGTATATTGCCTAACGAATGTTCAATATTAGATAGATTTAGTGCAATGAAGTACATAATTATCGCATTACATAGCATAGCATAAAACAGAATACAATAGGAGATATTATTAATATGACGTGGTTATTAAATCACCAAGGTGGCTTTAAAATACAGACTATACAGTTTTAGAGTACACCATATGTGACTAACATTTGGATAATGTATAAATTATAACACGAGGTTTTATGCTGGGTTTAAACATAACCACTAAAGCGCATAATGATAAGCTATTATAAAATGTGTTACCTTGATGATACTGACTTTCACAGTAATTATAATTTTGTAAGATCAACTAAATTCTGAGTGATTACTAGATTCTAAGAAATTCTAATATTTTGTTTTTTATTCATTATATTATCAAATTCAGTAAATAAGTTAATATTATTATTAAAACTTTATTTTCAAGGTTTTGTTGATAAACAATTTATATAAATACTGCCACATTTATTTATTATTATCATAAATTCAATTACTACCAGGTTAGTGATTAGTTTAAGCTACTAATTTTAATCCAAAATGGTTATTATAAGATATATAACATTTACCATGTTGTTCAGTATTGCGCTTTCGGGCATTGTTCGAAATCGACAATGTGGTTAGTATTGAACTTTAATTAACATGTACTGAAAAATCATCATTGTATAATTATGATTAACGAATTGCCAATTTAGAACACCAATCTGCGGGATGGGTGACCGACTTTGAATTCGTCGGCTGCGATCTCGACAAACCTTGCAATATTGTTCGCGGGAACAATAATTTGATCAAGTTTGATTATATATCAGGTAAGGTTTGATAAATATAAATAATAATCATGTTTATCTTTATTCAATTTAGAATAATGACTCGTTCTCTCTCTCTCTCTCTCTCTCTCTCTCTCTCTCTCTAAAATACACACAATATTAGCTTATATTAACAAATATTAATTGTTATATTTTTAACTAGATGTTAGCATCGAACGGCCATCATTTAGCATGGCTATTGGTTATAAACAAGGTTCAGTCGATTACTTTGTTAACGCATTGACACTGCCCCACTTCGAAATGAATGCTTGTAAACACACCAGATGTCCCCTCCCGGCCGGTTTGCTGCAGACGTTTTATTTAAACCAATCCATACCACATGACTATCACCGGGAAATGCCTCATACAGATTTGGACTTAGTCTTTAAAATACAAGACAAATTTGGAATTAATTATATTTGCACCATGGTCACTGTTAATATAATAGATAAATAGAGTATACCGTGAGCTTTGTTTAATCTATTATATAGTTCATAATCAGTATAACTAATTATTTTTACATTATATAATATGAATTATAAAATATTGTTATTTTACTGATTATAATCAAGATCATAGATTATTCTATTTGTGACCAGTAGTATTTATCCGCATAATTTGTTCTAATAAAAATTTACTTTGCATGAATACATATTATTTATTTATTTTCAAAATTTTCAAATGCACTTAATATACACTTATATATCGAGACTTGCTAATTGTGCTTACGTTAATATTGCAATACAACCTTTATTTTAAAGTACAGTTAACTCTCAGTATATAACTAACAGGTTTCTCTCACATAATTGGTTTTGTAAAACAAATGGTTACGTTTTGATTAAAATAAAATACATATACAAACATCAAAAAAATATTCTTAACATTTTAACAATTAATACAGTGTGAGATCATAATATGATGTGAGTTAACATAACATATTATGTGAGAAAATCTTAGTTATTAAATACTAAGAGTTAACTGTATTTTTAAATTTTTATGAAATAATTAAATTCATTAGAAAAATCATTTGTTATTGTAGTCAAATTTAATTAATAATTAGTTCTAACTCTATATAAACGATTTATTAGGCAATATACAAATTTCTATCTACATAATTGCTAAACTGATTACAATAATTTTAATACAATAAAATATATTTTAATGCAAACAACTACATTTGTCATCAGTTTAGCAATTATGTAATATTAGATAGTGATAGAAATTTAATTCATGATAATAATAAACAAATGCGACAGTATTTATATAAATTGTTTATCAACAAAACCAGGGAAATAAATTTTTTATAATAACTTTAACTTGTTTACTGAAATCAATAATATATTAATTGTAGAATGAATAAAAGCAGAATTGTAGAATTTCTTAGAATTTAGTAATTAATCAGGATTTAGTTGTTAATCCTTTACCAAAACAAAATACTTGTATGTATAATATATGATAAAGTACATTTATTGCTAAAATATTGTTAATAATATATTTTAGTGCAACCAACGACATTTGTAATCAGTTTAGCAGATAGATTATCTAGATCAAAATTTGTGTATTGTGTAATTAATGTACAATCTTAAATTAATTCAGTGCAATGAAATACATAATTATCGCATTAGTTATAGCATGTACTTGTCTTATTTAGCACTAAAAAAATTAAAATATTGATTGTTACAAATACAATTACAATGTTAATTTAGTATAAATAATGTTAAATTCATTATAAGAAGCATCATTCAAATAAATTTTCAGCTAGAATTCTTTGGATAATAATTAATGCTTTAAAGTTTAAACAACAAACAAAATGTTTTCATTATTTATATGTTTGATACTATTATTATTACTAATTTAAATTTTAGTAATTAATAATTTATTAACAACAACTGTCTCATCGAATTGGGTCCCATACTATGACACCAGTAAGTATAAATTGACTATAAATGATATATTACATGTTCAATTTAATTATCTTTACAATAAAAAGTTGGAGAAACAGTTCACTTTGACATTACTAAACGGGGATCGGATTTGAAAATAATTATCAATTATAAACAGGGTAAGCGATTATATACAAAAATGATTTTATAAAAGTAATAAATTTTGCAAACTAATATAATAATAAATGAGATATGTAATATAATTTTTAAAATTTTAATTAGCTTACGATGCGGATAATAGAATTAAATACGCATTTGAATATGGTGGCTTATTGTATGACCGATGACTTAATGTGCTTGTTTGATATTAATTATAATATACTGTAATTTATAACACAGAGTACACCATAAGTTAAAATTTTAATATTTAAAAAACAATAAAAATAATTCAAATTTTACAATAAACCAGGGTACTAGTGTAAATTAGTAATACAATGTAAATATTATTGATATTGATATAATAAAGCAATTTGTAAGTGCAATTAATTTACGAAAATTTTTATTACATGAAAACTTTGTTAACAAAATAATTATACAGCTTATAAATAGACTATAAATATATTTATCAATTACAAGTACATTACTTTACTATAAGATACTGTAAGATTATATGTTAAAATTATGCAGTGTTCTTGGTAATAATGAGGGTAGAAGCTGTTTATGTTGATGGCGAACTCGCTGGGTAGCAAAAGCCATGGTTAGGTAGTCGGCATTGACGGCCCCCATCGCACTGGGAATCGTCAGTACATGATTGCATCAAAACAATCTTGATGATCGCCATGATTACCAAGATTACCAACGTATACTTCATCATCATGGTCATGTTTATTTACTATATGGGCAACTATTTTAGTAGTTAGGAATTATATTTAAATAACAATTGTTTTACCAGTTTGTCTCTTCAGTCGCACTAATTATTAAATTAATTGTTAAATGTGTCTGAGTTTATATACGTTTCAAAAAGTACATTTTAGTGTGTATACAATTAGTATTTTGCTTAGACCATGGAAATGCTAAATCATAATGAGCGTGGGAATGGTAAATATTTACTAAATAAATTTTAAAAACAGAATTAAACAATTAAGGTAGTTGTTATAAATTATAATATAATAATCACCTAAAGACATAATCATGTTTACAAATAATCTTGATTTTATGCTTTATGATCGTGTCATTGTCAATACATGTTCAAATATAAGCAGGATGTACAAACATTTACCTGACAATTCTTATAAATAACATGATTAGTTAAAAATTTAATTGTTGTTTTAAATCATATATAAAAAATAATTAGATGTATATTTTATGTATTTTATTTATAATAACAAAATTCCGTATTATTTTAATAGCTAACAATTCATCGAAAATCACATTTTGTGTTTTTCAATTTGCTAAATACTTCTGTATACTGTGATTACTAAATTGTTTTACAGATATATCCGGGAATGATAAACAATTAATATGAAAA
>CAJPIZ010001224.1:0-17797 GCA_905368565.1 Medioppia subpectinata | reverse complement strand
AGATTTATAAGTATTATTGGTATTGATATATATTTTATATATCTTTTAGATATTTCTGCCATTTATTTCATTGTTTCAATAAAACCTCAGAGAGAGAGAGAGAGAGAGAGAGAGACTGGAACAATGAAGAACATTTATAATTAATATTATACATGATTGATTTTTTCACTAGTAGTCAGTTCTGCATAATATGTTTTTAACTTGTAACTAATAATACATTAATATTATAATGAGAAATATAATTATATCCCGTTTTAACCGTTTATATCATATATGGTAAAAGATTTAAATACAAAATACCAGCTCTTTTATATATAATATAATAAAAAAATTATGAAATTATTTTGTATATTAATAAATACTATTTACCATACATTTTACTAACGATGAGGTAAACCATATGAACGTTAAGACAAATGGCAAACAAACAAAAATTATTTTACACACCATTTATATACAGTATATAACATTGTTATTGACTTTAATTTAGTTGTGGTTCACGTTTTTGGATGCCTTTTTGGATTGTATATCACTATTAAGTTAACGATTGTTAGACTGTTTTTACAATTTTTATTATTAAATCAAATATAAAAATACACTATAAGTGAGTTCGTTAAGAGAGAAAGAGGGAGGGAGGGAGAGAGAGAGAAAGTTGTTTTGTCTTTCAATTTATACTCGATCTCTCTCTCTCTCTCTCTCTCTCTCGTTATAATAAATTGCGTTTGAATTAAGAATTTGTTTTCTTAGGAGAGAGAGAGAGAGAGAGAGAGAGAGATTGCTTTCCGGAGCGAAACTTTAGCCACACTTTCCTGAGTGTATTATCATTTGAACAATAAATGAATTATTGAATAATTGTTGTGTTTTTATCGTTTTTCGGCGAAATTATAATAAAACTTTTGCTAAAAATTTCAATGAGAGAGAGAGAGAGAGAGAGAGAGAGAGAGAGAGAGAGCAATAGGTGATATACAATTTGAGAGGATATGGCAATACATTTGTGATCAATTCCTGTCCCCTATATTTCAATTGAAATAAATGTGGAAATAATACGTTTAAATCGTTATTTTTCATGAAATTTCAAATGGATTATAGATTTTTCTCAAAAACAATATATAAATCTGTTATTTATTACTCAGGAAAGTGTGGCTAAAGTTTCGCTCCGGAAAGCAATCTCTCTCTCTCTCTCTCTCTCTCTCTGAGGTTTTATTGAAACAATGAAATAAATGGCAGAAATATCTATAAAATATATATCAATACCAATAATACTTATAAATCTATATAAACGTCAACAAAATCGGCAATAAATACAATAATAACCTAAATTTCAATTGAATTGAATATAATATACGGATAAACAGATTGTTATTTTGTTTTTAAACTACAAATATAAATGTTGTGACATTTATTTAATTAAATTTAAATTGATTACATGTTATGCCATTGTTTAGGGACTATAATTAATAACCAACACACAGTCAAACCTAGTTATTATATCTTATAATGTGTTTTTGTGTCATTAAACAAATTGTAATTTATTATGGACAATTATTGATAATCAATACTTTGCACCCTATTGTATAAAAATAATGTAATTTGTAAATAGTGTTCAACTTTTATTTTATTTGCTAATTATATACAATTAAATCTAATATTATGTTTCTTAAAAAGTTTTTTCTCGACAACAAAATGAATTCTCAAATGAGATTTCAAGTGATTATAATATTTCAGTTGTAGTTTTGGTACGAAATGAAAAATGCATTTCAATTATCATCAGTAGGAGAGAGAGAGAGAGAGAGAGAGAGAGAGAGACTATTAAGAGTTCATATACCCTTATATAACTTTATATACCATAGCCTTAGTGTTAAGGTAGGGATCATAAGAGAGTGAGAGATGATAATGGAAAGGACTAATACATGAAGTGCTGTTTCGGTGCTAACATTGCTATATGTGTAGTGATTGAGAGGCAAATGGGGGGCAAAGACAGAGACACAGAGCAAAAAATAACAAAAATGTACTCGAGTTTAGACACGAGATGTGATTATTAATTATTATTTCGCTTCAATTAAGACAAACAAAAAAAACTGATAACAAGAGAGAGAATAAACGGAATATTGTATAATAAAAATGTGATTCACTTTAAAGATAAGCAGCAAAAAAAAGATTGAATTAATGCTTCAATAAGTTTTAAGTGACACCAAATGTCGAGTCGAGAGAGCATTTTTTCCATTGCATTTCATTTCAATTATTATTACAATTCAGATAACAAACTCCTTTTCATATAACATAGCATTTGATTGTGTATTAAATTCCTGTCAGTAATGGAAAAAAATGTTCAAAACATGAAATGAGAATAAAAAATAAAAATGAATTCTGTTTTTGAACTTGAATTCGAAGTCGAAGTCTCCTCTGCTTTCCTCTACTGAACGCCTAAACAACTCAACCATAAGAGAGAGACAAACATTATTCACATAATGGTCTCAACACTTGTTTGTATGAATTTAGCGTTCATTTAATAACTGTCTGACTCTCTGGTCGTGTATTTTTGTTCGCCGTTTGCGACGGTTTTCCCCTTTTGCTTCTCTCTCTCCGCTTCTCTCTTTGCTTTTGAATTCATTGACTGAAATATAACTGAATAGCATTTGGACTGTTGTTGTGTGGAAAGGGCTGTCGACAGAGCGATGGCTCTCGTATATAATATAATGAACCAAACTTCTGGTTGTGTCAGACGTTTGTCCCAATTATATGTGAAATACTTTATTACTGGCGTTTGGCTCTGGAAAACCAATTCCTTACTTATGGCAACACATGTTTTGCTATCATTTTTTTGTTTCTCTCGAAACACATCCTAAATATATGTATATCGAGGAGAGCGGAGGTATAAGTGCTCTATAATTCCAGTGCTATCTATAATTGTGAGAGCGATTCCATATTCATTGCAGTATATATTTTGGGGCTTTTTATTAATAATTCTGCTCTTAGTTTACGATCAGATACTCGTTTCGCGAAACGATTTTTGGGTCAAACAGTTTAGTATAAGATATTCAGTGAAAAAATTAATCAAATGTTTTTATTTTCTATTTGTAGTTCATATCTATAGGAGATATGAGGAATAATATGGTGTAATATAATGTGTATTTTGGAAGTTCAACGATCATAACGATAGACAATTATGAATTAGATTCTCATCATTCGTGTACACATTATATACTGTATTCTCTATACATATTACAAACAACTGATAACATTATACTTACTTCACAGTAAAATACAAATAAAAGGCTAAAAATAATAAATTAATTTAGACTTTTAGATATACGGGTAATAAATATTTTATTGAAACACATTTCACTTCTATTAATATAGTTCTAGAAAAACCGATAATTTTTAGATAACATAATAATACATAGTTTAACAGATTTTTTCTCTCAAATATAACATAAGGTAATTTGTATTATAATTTATAAAAAATAAAATCAAAATAAAATTTATAAAAACATTTTACTTTCCGTATATTATTAACATTTTATTTTAATTGTTATAATTTAAAAGGAGTTAACAATTAGAGTGAGAATAAAAGTACTGTAAGTTTTATAATGAAAACATAAAACAAATAAAAATAAAACAGTATTTTAAATGTTTAATTTTGTATGAATATCAAAGTCCCAAACATTGCAGACAACACAGAGTGTAGTATATCTGAGATTATTTTGCATTTACATAAATTTCATTTGAGCCCAAAGTATAATAATTTTAATTATAGACATAAACAGATGGCAATTATATAATGCTGATAGAGAGAGAGAGAGAGAGAGAGAGAGAGAAAAAACTCTTCAGCAATACATACATAAGAATGCGTTGATAACTAAGAATTAGAGAGAGAGAGAGAGAGAGAGAGAGAGAGAGAGAATAATGGGAAAACTATTTGATAAAAACACAAAAACTCATAACTATTTATTCTATGGGCTATAATATGCTTAAAATGTTTTTAAAATAATTCTGATGTGAAATAATACACTGTTTTGCAGTGTATTTGAAAGGCATTAGAAAGCAGTGAAAAGAAATACACTATTAATATTTGGAGATGAGATTATGAAATGTTAAACAATTTCCTAAAGCGAGTGCAGAGAAGTATTTCAATTCTTAAAGCCTCAGAAAAAATATTTATCTTTTTATAAGATATTCAGAAATGGTTTAACAGTGAAGTCAAACAGAGATAGAGATCACGTAAATAGATTTTATACGAGATTTCTTTTATTATCACTTTATGAGCCATAAGAACAGCCACTCTATAGTGAGGATTGAAAAATGATTTCTCACATAACAAAACAGGACTCACAATGCAATTATATACATACAGTAAATACACAGTATCTCTGTTTGTACACTATATGAACCATAAAATACACTGTATATCTATATATAGTGTATATATTCTTGTGTGTATGTGTGTTGTAAAGGAAATGTTTTTATTGCCAAAAAATACGTGATATTATAATAATAATGAGAAGAATATACTGTACTTGTGATATGATTTGTGTACTGATAGATACTGTGTGTAACTTATTTATAAAATTTTTATAATCACAGACTCGAGCACTGGTAGGAATGGTTTTGTCAGTCAATGTTAGTGTATATATGTGTTGCAAAAAATATATTATAAAAATAAAAAATATTTATTAAACGTATGAAAGCATTATTAAACTAAATGCCGACTAGTTTTCCAATTTTCAGTTCCTCTGTTCCTCTGTTTTCCCCTTAAATGTAATGCAAAAAATAGAGATTGGAATCCATTCTTAGTTATCAACGCATTCTTATATACATGTATGTATTTTTGAAGAGTTTTTTTCTCTCTTCACTTATAAATAAATTTAATACTTATTTATTTTAGTTGTCTTTCGTTTCCATTCAATTAATTTCTCGGTATTTTACTGTTGAGAACATTATTCCACTTCAAATGTATTCATAGATTTTTGTTTTTCCTCTCTTTTTCCTTCTCTTTTAAATCAAAGTTTTTGTTTAGAAATATTATGGAAAAACTTTGGAGTCATTTATATTTGTGTAAAATATAAGTCAAATAAACTTAGTTTGTTGATGTGCTCTGCTTTTTGGTTGTATTAAATATATTAAAATGCAAATTTACATAAAATTATTAGTAACACTATATCCTAAAAATATGGTTTTTATGGCACAAAAACAAAGTTATGAATAAAACAAAGAATGAGTTTTTGCATTGAATTTTGTGTGCTTTCAGTGAATGAAAAAGAAACAAAAAATCTGACTACAGATGAGTTAATTTTGTTTTGTTTCGTTTATAACAATATAAAAAGTAAATCATAGGACAGACGTGTCTATCGTTTATATATGTGCCGCCAATTTGATTGAATCGCTTGTTTTTTCAGCTTTAATAAAATCGGCTGTCCTTTCGGCGATCATAATGACGGGTGCGTTAGTATTGCCGGAGACAATGGTCGGCATTATGGAGGCGTCGGCCACTCGGAGGCCGCGGACGCCCAGCACTTTGAGTCGGGGGTCAACAACGGACGTACGGTCCCAATGGGGACCCATTTTACAGGTGCCCGTCGGGTGATATATGGTTGCGGTGTAACTCCTGGCCACACACGCCAAGTACTCGTCGCTCAGGAAGGGATAGGACTCACAGCCGGGAAATTGGGTCTTAAAGAGTTGCGAATTATATTTGCGGAACGGAGGAGATATACCGATAGCTATGGATAGCTTCATGCCCTCAACCATTAAGTGAATGTCTTCCGGATGTGAGAAGTATTTCGGGTCAATGATTGGATGGTCGTATGGGTTGACGGAACGCAGCTTTACGTAACCCCGGCTTTTAGGGCGAAGCATAACGGGATCCAAACTAAATGATTCACTCGTGGCGTATGGCTTATACACCTGATTGTATACCTGTGTGTCGGCACACGTACGCCAAGTCCATCAGCACATGTATGGGTGAAAATGGATGAGCAAAACGAATTATTTCATTTTTCATTTCAAAATTCAATGTTTATTAAATAGACTAATAAATAATAATCTCATCGTTTCTCATGTCGGGCAACAAAAAAAAAGCCCAAAAATATGAGTTATTGCGGCGATTGTGAGACTGCAGTGAATGTGTGGTCGGAATTGTATTTCTAGCAAATTATGAGTTTTTTGAGACTCTCTTTACAAAAGCGTTCAAAAGGAAAATTACACCAAAATTTGTTTCAAAAGAGGAAATTAAAATCACACGAAACGTTATATAAGATTATAATAAGGTATTAACTGCACGACTGATAACGCCTACACTAACTTCTCTATTATCTCATTCTTATAAGTCCTGTCCCCTCACTCTATCTCTCTATCCTTGACTCTCAAGTGTACAAAACTTATTTTACTCAACACAAAAAACTCAACCAAAAAAAGTTTTATAATCTTTTTGTGTACACTTTAAACAATTCAAAAACTATAGAGAATCTCTCTCTCTCTCTCTCTCTCTCTCTCTCTCTCTCTCTTTCTGAGATCAGATATAATTATGCAATTATAATATAATATTATAGAATTTAATCAACAATTATTTTAAGTTGAATGGACTCTCTCTCTCTCTCTCTCCACTGTTTTCGTTATAACTTTTATAACTTGTAAGTTCTCTTGTGTTGAAAACTTTGTTTCACTCTTTCATCTCTTTATTGTTATTCTTTAAACAAAAATTTCATTATTCATTATATATTCACAAAAAAAATAAATACAGAAAAACGGTTTTTTATTTTGTTTGAAGCCTTACTGTTTGGATAACAGACTAATATATTTTTCCTTCTCATAATTCAATTGTTTAGTTTTTTGTGAATAATTTTTGCTAAAATATATGAATGAGTGAACGTCTGGCTAAACGGTTCACTAGATTTAAATAGAAAATGCATTTTCCGTACAATTTAGCCTAAAATTACGCAAACAATGGGCGCAAAACACATAATAACGTTGTATTAACCTCATCGGTGAGCCCCGCATACTGTTTGAGTCCCCGGCCATCATCGGTAGTACATGTGGCCGACGACATATGGATCTCAAAGTCTGGATAATCGTCCGAAACGTTTGCATATTTGGTGTTCACAAACGCGAGCCCTTCCACTCCGCCCAGTGATGTCAACGGACCTGTAATTATTGGTTCAATAGTAAAAATAATTGTTATGCAGTTTATCCTAATTTCATGTTTGAATATTGAAACCATAAATTATTTCCAATCAAATATTACATGAGTTTCTATTTGATGGACATTATATTCCGGAGCAACAAAATCTCACAAATGTATTACATATACACTGTATTTAACATTCAATACACTATACGATAATTATACTTATTGTTACGCTTATTATAGATATGCATAATAGTTATGTATTTTGTTTCGTTTGGCATAAGAAAAAAAGGCAATGATTATTGATTACCGGTTCCAGAAGTGAAATATTTGGCCACATTTTGTCCGTTAAATGTACGTTCATGGCTAAAAGTGACTGGGGCATTCACTGTAAAGTGTATACCGCCAGCGTATATGTGGTCCTGAAGGTTGTAGCCCACGGGCAGATCAGCCACCACTGGTATCTGTGCGATAGGAATGGGATGTGTAAATGAATTAATGATTCATTAAACGGTTAATTAATAATTATGTGTATATATAGCTCTCTCGCCCCCAAAAAATTACAGAAACCCCGAGACTATAATTAATGAAAGGACTGAATAATTGTTGAGCAAAAAAAATGATTACTCCAAACGATTTGAGGTGCTCTTTGGGTCCAATGCCAGACAACATAAGCAATTGGGGGGAATTGATGGCACCGGCCGTCACGACGATCTCCCGGTTTGCGTACACCACGTATGATAATGAGAACCTATCGAACTGTACAGCACTGGCCCTCTTATGGTCATCGAATATAATCTGTAGATTAAAACAAAAAATGTTTTTTATATTATAAATCGAAAGTTGTTTCCCATTAATACTTATGAATAATTAATTATTTTTTGTTAGGTTTTCATTATCTATTGTGTGGTTGAAAACAAATGTGTGCTACAAATGAGGGACAGATGTTCCCTATCTATCTCTTGTGTTGTGTTTATGTGTAAATTTAATCACATTTTTCTTGAACCGAAAGCTTTCTCTATAATGAAAAATCATTTTTGGGTCACAGAGAAAATGACTGTCAAAATAAGCGGTGAATGTATTTACAGATTAATTGAATTAACATAAAAATAGTCAATACTTTGATGCCCTGAAACTAATGATGAATTGTGGGTTTAAAGCACAATCAAAAATAAGCAAAATATATTCGCCAAATGATTACAAATAATTATAACGAAGAGATAGTTATACAGAAATAGATAAATATTATTCAAAAAACACACCAAAAAATTTTTTGCTAAATAATTGATTGAAAGTTTGTTTGTTTTGTTGGCAACAGAAATGCTAAAACAAATTTGTAATTATTTATTCTGAATGATGGCATCGATTATGAAATAAGTTTTTCAAAAATATGTTATTTCTTTTGAAAAATGAAAACTTCATTATAAATGAGTGAAACTAATGAAACAAATGGAGATAAAAAGGCATAGAAATAAAATGCAAATATTAATAATCATTTTGCAAAATATATGAACAAAATAACAATAATTTCTATTTCTGTTGAAATAAAACTTTTATATTCTTGAATTAGAAACCGGTTTCATCTGTAAATATAGTATAATTTATTTAAGTCTAAAAAATATTTTCTAGAATATATTTAAGTAAATACCTTTTGCAATACATTACAGGAGAGAGAGAGAGAGAGAGAGAGAGAGAGAAAGTACTGTACGTTATACTAAATGATGAAAAATTGCTGATCATATGATTGAATTAATTTCACCATTAAATTGCCGATAATTTCCAACAAAATCTGTTTGGAATTCCTTCTCTCTCTTGGTTTTGTACACTTGAGAGTCAAGGATAGAGAGAGAGAGAGAGAGAGAGAGAGAGAGAGAGAGAGAGAAGGAATTCCAAACAGATTTTGTTGGAAATTATCGGCAATTTAATGGTGAAATTAATTCAATCATATGATCAGCAATTTTTCATCATTTAGTATAACGTACAGTACTTTCTATACCATTAGAGCCATTGCTTTATAAAGTGTATACACTATAAGAGTCTAATTTTTATAGCAAAATAAGTCAACTTAAATGACAGATCATATCATTAAATACTTGAGATTTATCTTTAAACTACAAATTTTTACTTATTTTCCTCTTAAACTACGAAACACTTGAATATTTTTTAAATAACAGAGAGAGCGAGAGAGAGAGAGAGAGAGAGAGATTATATAATAAATTTATAATTTAAAGAAAGTATATCTAAACTCGATTCCCGTGTTTATGATTGCATTCAAACCTATGGACCACACGATTAAAAAACACAACAAATTGATTAATGGTTTTCGTTAAAGAATTCAATTTATTTCCATTCTTTGATTATATGATTATATCAAACGTAAGACATAAATATTTATTTGTCTTTTGATTTATTTATTCAAATCTTTCTCTTATAGTTGTCTTTCAAATGTTGTTTTTTATATTAATCTCTATAAAAACATATAACTGTAAGAGTTTTAGGTTTGAGGTGTAGTTCCCAAATGAATGGTTATTTGATTTAAATATTTGTTATCTTGTTTTTATAGCTTTTCAATAATAATAACACAATTACTTGCATTGAACTTAATATTCATATTGAATTGAAAACTCATTTATTAATTGAGAGAGAAATGAATACAAAGAATTTGTGTCAATGTTTCAAAGGGAAAAATAAAGTTATAATTTGTCAAATCGCTGGCATATATTGGCTGCCATTTCTATAGTAACTATAATTTCGCTTTTAATTAACAATAATACCCTTTTATTTGTTTTGGATTTATATTTATATTGAATAAAGCAATAAATTTATTAATTTCCAGACATATATGGGTAGTAATTGCCAGTAAAATAACTCATATAACTGTCTGTCGAGCGAATAAATTAAATAATCAAATACTTTGTGTGCTTAGGTTTAGGCAGCGATTAATCCATAAAACATCGCAAACAGTGTGTGTTTTGCAGGAAATCCTTTGTAATGAATCATTTGCAGCGATTCTGGTAAACAATCCTCAACTACTCTTCGGGTCTCAATATATTACAAAACTATACGATATTTCATCGCAATTGCAGACCAGAATTGGCACCTCATATGCCCTGACATTGCCATTAAAATTCATATACCTTTTTTGCACAGACATGTGTGATATCTATGATATGTATGATTGCACTCCTGTTTTGTGATTTATGTTTATTATACACTTCTGTATAAATAACTCCTTTTAATTCTCTCATACCATAGAAGTCAGAGTTAATTAAGTAATAAATATGAAAACTATAAGCAAAAAAAGTATTGTGAAAATTGATACCAATTTATGCAAACTATTCGCCGAGTCTTATGATAAGAGACTAAATACTGAACACATACTATACGCCACATGACTATACCGTACATATAATGGTTAAAATATATGACAGGAATCGCATAGTGTTTGTGAGGAAACGTACATTTATTTATGAATTAAAGCCTTTAATGGCTAAATACTTCTGAATAATTTTAGTCACGCATTCACTTTATTTATGTTATTTATCACAACTTTTTTCTACAGGTATTAATAATATTACATACTTTATATACCCGTATATACCGTCGGATTTGATGCAATACTTGTGATAAGAGTAACTGAACTCTCGCCAGATTATTGTGTATATGCTGTACGTTATGTAAGAACTGTTTTTAGAGTTATATAATAAATGTGTTTTAAATTTTCTATTATATTTTTGGTTACACTTCCAGAATATAACAGATATAGTCGTGTATATTAACTATGAAATCAAGAAAAATGAGAAATTAATGAAACACTTCTGAAATGTAATTTAGGTTTAAGTTTCCGGATTTTATAAGTAATTAATTTCTCAATTATGAGTTTCAGTATTATTAGTGAAATAATACGAAAGAGAGATAGAGATAGAGTGAGAGAAAAAAGCTGTTAACTGTTAAACCGAAATGAAAGGTCAATGAGTCGATTGCATTGGGTTTACAAAGAAATTTATATTTATATAATATCAAAACAAATGTGTAATTTTCAATCTATTTATCCATTAGTGTACAGAATATAACAGTAATATTATGATTACATAAGTTTTTTTATATAAACTCTGGTTTTGTCAGATTTGCTCTAATTTTGTCATAAAAATAATTTAGTATTCATAACATATTAACGAACGGTATTTCAATTTCTTGGATATTAAAATTTTATAAATAAAAACAACAAAAACTTAATATTAGTTATTATATTAAATAAAGTTTTTGTTTTGTGTATAGAAAACTGATTTAAGCACTTAATTAACTTTTTAAATAATGATTATAAATACATATTAAAACAAGAAAAATAGTATTAATTTTAATGTTATGCTAATTATTTTGAATAATTAGCTTAATATAACAAATAAAAAAAATATTCATATAGTTATATAATATAAAAATACATTAATGAATGAATTTAATATATGATACCAATTAGTATTGCAGATAAAATTTTTAGTTTAGGTTTTTTCTAATTAAATGATAATTTATTTTATTTTTCCCCTAATTTATATGACATACGACTCGACTTAATATGTTTTGAATTGATCTCAAAAATAAGGCAAAAAATAAAATGTTTTTCCAAAAATTATCTGTTTCTCGGATATAATAATTTTGTGTAAATTATTTATCGATTCAATATATTATTATTTTACTCTTTTTCTTCTCATACAATATATAATATAAATATATTTAGAGATAAACCAAATAATTTTGGCCATAAATTCATTCTCTTCAGGCTTTTATAATTATGTTAATTAAGAAATAATATATAATAAGTATTTATATTTATATATCGGAATAAAATTTCTATAAATCAATTAAAAATAACAGTTATTTCGTAAATATATTTTACACACAACTGAGTCTCCAATTATACAGAGAAAAAAATCGTGATTTCAATAAATATTCTGTAGTTTTAAATTAGTAATGCATTGAATGCCAGACCAATGGCTCAAACCATTTGAATGGATTGAAAAATTGCTATTTTTTGCTGAATTCAATCGATTAGTTACCGACAATTGAGTTTATGTATAATAAATAACTGCTCAGGGTTTTTGGTTCATCCGATTTCATGTAATAAATAGCGTATAAAAACTATTTATTATTTGCGAAAAATATGTGTTCAATAATAATAATCATAAAAAGCGAAATAAAGAAAGAATTATGTCATGTATATTACATGTCAAATATTAAGTTATAGTATTTTTTTTGTAAAAAATTGTTTTTTCTCTTAATTAAAGATTTATTTATTACTGTAAAAATTATATGTTATATGTGTGGCCCTAACGGGTGCTCTCACTCCTTGTAAATTTTCTTGTAATTTAAAAGGCGTTTTGACTTACATTTTAAAAGTGTATTTTAAAACAGCAAATATTGACCGAAACGTGCATTTAGTTAACGCTATTATTAAATTCTCTCTCTCTTATTAGACATGAATTTACAGATTATAAGTGTATTTAAGAAATTCATTTCGATATTAATGAACTTTTTTATGTGTTTTTTAAAATTATATATAAAGTTATATCTGTTGTATAATGAGTTGTGAACAACAAAAGGAAAGAATTATTTCACGATTTCTCTCTCTCTCTCTCTCTCTCTCTCTGCTATTAGTTATTAAAATGTATATATCTTTTCATTCAAATAGTTATTTTTCACTTAAACCCAAATTTTTTTCTCTTTTTTTACTATTTTTGAAAAACACAAATACATTTCCAAACGATTAAATTATTTAACATAAAAATAATAGTTTTTAATGGATTGAATAAATCAATTATTGAGCGAATAAATGCATTATTTATTATATGTGTATTCAAAGAGTAACGCAAAGGTCTATATGAAAAATTCATGAATTAATTGTTTAAATCCTTTCATCGATAATATTTAATAATAGGATTCAAATATTTATGGCATTTTAAACACAAATTTTTATGTATTATGTATATTACAAATATAATACAACGCCCATAGAGTTGTACAATAAAACTCGGAGTTTACTTTTGTTTAAAAATCAACAAAAATTATTCACACGTTTTAATTTCAATATAGATATTGAAAATTTATGTGAAATATTTCTTATAATTTATGTTTAAATTATTTAATATTTGCTTTTTAACTCAATTATACAAAAAACACATAAAAAAGTTCATTAATATCGAAATGAATTTCTTAAATACACTTATAATCTGTAAATTCATGTCTAATAAGAGAGAGAAATCGTGAAATAATTCTTTCCTTTTGTTGTTCACAACTCATTATACAACAGATATAACTTTATATATAATTTTAAAACACTTTCAAATAATGTAAAAACCATTAGATTGTCGTGTATTTACATAATAGTAATACACTTTTCTTCTCAACTCATAATCATAAAAATATTATAAATTGATTTTGTATTTAATATACAGTATATATTAAATCAGAATTTTTGGTTTTATATCATTAAAAATCCGTGATTTTATATTTGCAAATAAAAAACACTGTTTTTAATAGAGAGATAAAATCAATCAATACGTAAACCCATAAAACATAGGTATATATAAATATATGATAAAATTTAAAATAAGTTTTATGTTTTATATGCAAAACAAGCAAAAAGTGTTTGCAAACAATTTAGGTCTTCGAACTCAAGCCCTGCACTCACTTTCAATTTTAATTACTATTACATAACGAGTAAAACAAATATATAATTCGGATATAAAATTATTTTTAATTTTTATTTTATTTTCAGCCCAAAGAGAAAGATAAACAACAATATAATATATGGTAATAATATAAAAATTCCTATCGGCCGGGACTTCACTATATAATGTGTTCACTAATGAGTGACTTCATTATAACACAGAATAACAGTAGAGTTATGTGTTTGGAATACAAACGCCATATAATTGCCAAACAAAACAAAATAATAATAATAATAACAGAATAAAGTTATACAACAAAAAGGTTTTCATACAATAATGTAAATTATGTTTTCCATATACTCTGTACTGTATATTTTGGTATGAAATTTATTCAAAGCCACGTTTCCTAATATAATAATAGACCGATCGCTTGTATTTTCGGCTCTTTTCCCGCACAATGTATTCAGTGATTAGCTTTTCATAGCTTTTCATAGCGTTTTATTGTTCACTTTATTTGTCAATTTATCATTAAAATTATTTAATAACACATAACATAAAAATTCATTCCCTATTCCTCTATAAGTGTTAAGAAAATTTAGGTTTAATTTGAGAAAAAATTAGAACATTTGCCTCATATTTAAATAATTAACTGCTTCTCTCTCTCTCTCTCTCTCTCTCTCTCTGGGATCGAAAAAAGAGGTTTTAATTATCATTATTGCAGTTATTTTTCATTAAAATAATCGGAACTTTTATTTTTGTTTTTTAAAAAACGTGTTTTTAGGGGAAATTAATTTTGTATTTTTCGATTTTAAGACACAATAAATGTTTTTATATCTCAAATGTAATGTAAAAACAGCTTTAAATATCAATGAGAATTGTATTTTTAGAAGTGATTTGCTCTCTATTCCCATAAAGACCTTAAGTATGGGATGTATTAATAGATTGTTTGATAATATCGTCAATAAATACGAACAAACCTTAAAACCAAATATTAAATGCAAAGTAAAGTAACGACTAATTGAATGCATTGATAACTTCTGCCCTCAAAGATAGCAAGAACTGACATAATGTGGCAAAACGTCAAACAAATTGAATAAATAGATGTAATTAACAATTGATTGAATGAATGGTTAGTTAAGTTTGATTTGATTGTCAGACGATTGGCCCCCAAAGGAAGTCAAGTTTATTGTTCTTCAGCTCTCAGAGACCCAAACTTTTAGGCTTTTTATTAGACCTCACTCTGCGTGCCATCCATTCATTCAATATGTGTATTGACTTTATTGTCCAAACAAATGAGAGAGAGAGAGAGAGAGAGAGAGAGAAGCAGTTAATTATTTAAATATGAGGCAAATGTTCTAATTTTTTCTCAAATTAAACCTAAATTTTCTTAACACTTATAGAGGAATAGGGAATGAATTTTTATATTTATTAATGAGAGAGAGAGAGAGAGAGAGAGAGAGAATGGCAATTTGTTTACATGCTCTAAATTAAGATAAAATATCAATAAAATACAGTAAATATATCAAAGTTTTTTCCATTTTGAATAATTGGCTGGAAACTAAATAAATAAAATGTTTGAGTCTTATTAATGTTTAAAAAAGACAAAAATCTCATTAATATTTTAATGTAAAACACATTTAATCTTCATTTTATAACAGTATTTAAAAATATAAAACAGTATTTTGATATTAGTCTAGAATCCAATTCCTTGTTATTATTATTATATAAAATGTGAGATCAGATATAATTATGCAATTATAATATAATATTATAGAATTTAATCAACAATTATTTTAAGTTGAATGGACTCTCTCTCTCTCTCTCTCTCTCTAACCCAAAATTAATAATATATTCTTAATTCAAATAAATTACAATAAATTAAGTCTACATTTTTTGTTGTTTTCAATTGAGTTCACAAAATAATTGCATTTTTAATCTAAAAATGAATAGAAATATGTTTTTGTGAACTCATTTCAAAACAAATAAATTGTTTATTATATTAAATATATTTTAGGACTAAATGAAAAATAAAATTATTTAAAGCATCGCTAATAAAAAATAAATCAGATTAATATCATATGCGAAGAATCCCGAGCACTGGTACAGCACTGGTCTGCGCGGCACTGGTATAGCACTCGTATACATATTGTTTGATAACATATCGCATATGTTATGTATGTTTTGGGTTGGGTTTTATGTTGAGTGCTATAATTATACACAAAGTTTATGCTCTAATTCCACACTAACTTAATCTCATATTATCTTATGATTACATATGGATTACAATATGGTTTTTCGTGCAAAATAAAAATATTAACAGTATTTCATGAATCAATCAAACAAACAGTGAATAAATAAAAAGATTAAGTGTTTTTGAACCGAGAGATAACAGTTATAACAAGCATAGGATAGAGATAACTTACCGCTCTGTGTCGGCCCGTTATAGTCCAGATTGGGATAACCGAGGTATAGGCCGGCCCTCACAAAAGCATGAGCTAAAGGTGTCAAGTATGGGGGCCGAGAGATCAAGCATAGGATAGAGATAACTTACCGCTCTGTGTCGGCCCGTTATAGTCCAGATTGGGATAACCGAGGTATAGGCCGGCCCTCACAAATGCATGAGCTAAAGGTGTCAAGTATGGGGGCCGAGAGACCGTCAAATACCCCCCGTGCGAGTGATAGCCTAGAAAAATAATCAAATCGTAATCTTATTATTTTTCTCTCTCATACCATAATAATCATTGAATTCACAAATTGTTAGTGTTTTTTCTGCTATAATCCAATCATTTCTCATATGATTAGTTCACTTTCACACGTTTCGCCGATTGTTTATTTAATTTTCCATTCATTTCCCTCTTATCTCTCATATGTTTCTCATTAATCTTCTAAACAATTATATGAACTCAATGTCTGTTTTTTTACTTACGTTTCCAATCGGTATTATAATTAATCAAACATTTAGTTTTAGTGTTATGTAAAAATCAAGTTTAATAGTGTTTCTAATATGTTTAGGTATTAACAAAATAAATTGTTCCCCAAATCGGTAATATTTGCCATTAATTTGTTAAATATGTTACAAATGATTATCAAATGCAATAAATTTAAAATATGGCGAAAAATTTGTCAAAAATTAGGTTAAATTTGATTACTTTTAGGTCATCTTTGGTCATGTGGTGGGAGTTTTGAGGTTTGCGTTTAATATAAATGAATATAATTGATTGCAATTTGCAGATCAAAAGATTTTTATCACATTTACACTACATTTGATTGATTGAACAAATAATGTGCAATTTTGCAATCAATTAAAGTGTGATTTTATATTAAATATGATGTGAAAAAATGACCATTTGTTACATATTTCATATTCTTATCCCTTATTTTTAATTTAAAATTTCTATTTTAAAAGTTATTAATATTTATATAAAATTACATCATTTTTAAATTTAATTTTACATTAAAATATTAATTCAAAATCAAGGTTTGAGATAATTTTATGAAAAATCTATGTCTAAAAGTTTGAATATAAATGGCATATGAATTGAATATAAAATAAGTAATGAATAATAAATGTCAATTGAATTGAATTAAACCTTGGTTACCCTGCCCAATTTTCTAATTACATAGCAATTAGTCGTCGTTTAACTTACATCTGATGTCTAATTGTTTTATAGCAATATTTCTTTAAAACAAAGGATTTATATGTAATGAGAGGTATAATTATAAACAAATTATAGACTGCGCTCTCAATTGAGTGTAATTGAGATTTGAATCACGATTTGAATGTCTGAATGACTGCGAGTCTTGAACTTGAAATTAGATTATATTATATTTATATTAGAAATAAATCATAAAAATTCAATTTAAAATAAAAATGCATTAAATTTACATTTATTGGTAATTCTAGTCTCAAACATATTTTGCTATCATTTTACCCGATATTTATTAAAAATATTCAACAAATCAAATCAATACACATTTGACTTAATAAATAATCAAAAAATGATTTCTA